>PYHW01010739.1:1884201-1912020 GCA_013186435.1 Turdus rufiventris
TGCCCCGGGCACGGCGCGGCCCCGGCCCGGCGGGATGCGGCGCGGCGGCGGCAACGGCAGCGAGGGCGAGCCCGAGTGGCCATGGCCGTGGCCGCCCTGCGACGAGCGGCTGTGCCTGGCGCTGCCCATGTGGGTGCTCGTTCCCATCACGGCCGTCTGCCTCGGGCTCTTCGTGGTCGGCGTGGCGGGCAATGTCATCACGGTGCTGGTCATCCGCAGCTACCGCGACATGAAGACCACCACCAACCTTTACCTGGGCAGCATGGCCGTCTCGGACCTGCTCATCCTCATGGGGCTGCCCTTCGACCTCTACCGCCTCTGGCGCTCCCGGCCCTGGATCTTCGGGCAGCTGCTGTGCCGCTTCTCGCACTACCTCAGCGAGGGCTGCACCTACTGCACCATCCTCCACATCACCGCCCTCACCGTGGAGCGCTACCTCGCCATCTGCTTCCCCCTCAAGGCCAAGGTGGTCGTCACCAAGCGCCGGGTGAAAGCCACCATCGGCATCCTTTGGACCTTTGCCTTGCTCTCGGCCAGCCCCTTCTTCTTCCTGGTCGGCGTGGAGCAGCCCGACAACCAGACTGACTTCAGCCGCGAGTGCAAGCCCACCCCGCAGGCGCTGCAGTCCGGCCTGCTGGCCACCATGTTCTGGGTCACCACCTGCTACTTCGTGCTGCCCGTCACCTGCCTCAGCGTCCTCTACGGCTTCATTGGCCGCGAGCTGTGGCGGAGCAACTCCCGCCTGCGGGGCCCCAGCTCGCTCCTCCGGGAGAAGGGGCACCGCCAGACAATCCGCATCTTGGGTGAGTCCCGCTACCATCCCCTCGGGCTGTGGCTGGGGCGAGGACCGGGGCTGGGGGGCCGTGGCAGGGCTGAAGCACCCGCAGCTCCCGTGCAGGATAGGGAATAGCACAGGGGGACATCCCAGCCACGCTGCCGAGCCCATCAGTACTCCCGGGAACTTCTACGGCAGGGATTTCACTCCCTCTCAACTGAGGCTTCATCCCCGTGGCTTTGCACGTCCAGCAGCACGACTGCCTTCCGTAGAAAAGCCCGTTTTCTGAATTTTACCTGGCAGAGCCAAGTACAAGGTAGCCTGCAACTTCAGAAAAACTGTGGTAACATCAGCAGTCTCTTCCAGTGGGCTGCAACACCTCTGCATAGAAAATTCCTGCTTCTGTAAAGTAAGTTCTTAGTGGTTACTTGTAGCTGTCCAAGGAGTAAATCTGCTGGTTGCCCAAGGAGGCTGAAAAACAGCAATTTAGCCTTTACGAGCTGTTTGGAGACAAATCCCATAATACCAAAGCACTTCCTACAGATGTAGGATGCTGATAATTTTTAGTTAATTTTCTTAGTCATGCATTCAGTAACCCAGCATCAGACTCTGGAAAGTTAGAGATCTGAGTCTGCTCTGGGGCTTTAATGTTTGAAAGTAGTGACCAATCTGAAAGGAATGAAAAAAGAAATCCAACTATTGACTAAGGAACATAAAACAAAATGCCCCGATTATTATTTTTGCCTACCTTTAGTGTAGTTTTTCCATGTCACATGGGAGACTTTCACTGAGAGTGTAATCAGCTGGATGGAAATAACGTAGCACAGAGGAAACTAATAAGCCTGAGAGAATTTTGCCATCTTATTTGAGGACGATACTTACACTGAAGCAGCCACGAGGTTTTCCAACAGGAACACCCATATCCATGATTTCAGAACCCACTGAATGAGACCAATGGCCCCTTATCTCAAAGATCCAGCAGCACTAGGTGTGTGTGGTGTTTTTCAGATGCAAACTTTCTTTGGCTGCATCCCTTTTATTTAAGCTCTGAGAAACACGGAGGATGCTCTACAAATGATTGTTTGTTTTCCTTATGTGCATTTATAAAGAAAAATAATTAAAAGTGTGGATACAGTAATACGCTTATGTAATTGCCCCTCATCTACTCCTGCTGTGTTGCCATTTCAAGAGGGTTTGTATTTGTTCTCTCCTGTGTTAAAATCCAGCACAGGACTAGGCAAACAGCTGAAGTGACTCAGGCTAGACATCCATCTAGGCAAGTAGCTGTCTCCAGTAGTAATAGTCTGGGGATGCATGAAAAAGCTTTAGTGGAAAAAAATCAATAGCCCAACTACACTGTGAAGTCTTTATGTTAGATACCGTCCTGTCACAATAGAGTGAATTCTGTGGGAGCTTGGGTGACTGAGGTGCAGCCCGGGTCTTTTTTAGTAATGCATGCCAAGTTAAACAACTCTCCAGCAAATGGAGCTGCTGTGGAGCTTCCACAAAAACTCCTCATTCTGACTTCTGTTTTCCTATCTCATATGTGGCGTTGCAAACATAGCTAGGGGGGATTTCTGTAGTGCCTGATGTTTATATACAGATGTTACTCCACTGTTGGTTGTTCACATTTTTCTCAGCAAACCTCATCTCACAGTTTAGCTTAAAATTTTACCAGTTACCTTTTACAAGTCAGACTTGATGCTATTCTCATTTTCGTGGTTTTCCAACAATTTATTGCTATTATTTCTATATATCATTTGTATCAGTTAGAAGAGCCTGCAAAATTAGCCATGTAAAATTTAGTTTACTGGATGGTTGAAAAGTTAACTCACTTCTTAACTGCCGCATGTGTTATTTTGTCTTATAGCTGTGGTGGTTCTGGCCTTTGTAATTTGCTGGTTGCCTTTCCACATTGGCAGGATCATATTTATAAACACCCGGGACATAAGGACGATGTTGTTCTCCCAGTACTTTAACATATTCGCCCTGCAGCTTTTCTACCTGAGCGCATCCATCAACCCTGTCCTCTACAACCTCGTTTCAAAGAAGTACAGGGCAGCAGTCTGCAAGCTGCTGCTGCCGCACCGAGCTGCAGAAAGGGCTTTCACAGTAACAAAAGACGCTGGGGGCTACACAGAGACCAGCGGCAGCACAAGGAACGATTACACCACCAGCTTCTGAGACTGCACCCCGCACTTCTTCTGGCGTTCTTGCCTAAGGAAGGGAACGTCCTTCTCACGGCAGAGTCGCAAAAGGACGGACGCTTGTTAGGGCATGTGGTATTTCATAACTGTCTGTATTTTGGGATACCCGTGTTTTTGATAACAAAGCAAGCAGGCACCATGAAGTAGGGAGAATGGTGTGCAACTTGTGAAAGATGGTAAGTCAATAGGAAAAGCTGGAGTAAATTACCAGTAAAACCATGGGTTTACTTTATTACATATTGTTCACTGCACATGTTCTGCACCATTTCTAGTATTTTCTAAAAATTGTAACACCAAGGTCTGCAAAGGAGCACTTCTTGGGAGCTGTAATGGGTAAAACTCCCAGGCACCCTTCACCATTTTAAGCGGTTTTTCTTGTAAACAAGATTTTACAAAATACAGTCTCACAAGGAGATGGATGCAAAAAAAATCACCCAGCAACCTGAACAGCTCTTGAAAAAAGAGGCATATGCTTTTAGAACCTGGTCTTGTAATCATGAAGGGGACTTTCCTGGGCGATTTCACTAAATTCCCTTAGGAAAGCATCTGCAGCACACAGCAGTCTCTGGGCTTAACCCTTTTGGCCTGACCCACAGGATCAAATAAGGTCTTTTATTTACATGTTAGCAACCAATCGTCTGTAGTAGAACTTGAGCTATCCCAGATCACTTCCTTAGGATAGATGAGCAGTGTTTGGTAAATGGTATTGGTGTGCCTCTACTGCGTCACATTGTGCATTGTGTGTGCAAACAATAAACCAAGTTAACCCATCTTGCCACAAACAAGACCCATCACTGAATGCGCTGGACTATGCCCAGGGCTTCATGCTGCATAATGCTGCAGTGCAAGTCAAAAACCCGCTCACTAATTCTGCTTCAAAAGGTTTTAATTGGAAACTTAAACTGTACCATTTAGGAAGGAGGCTAGTTGTGAGGAAAAGCTAGAAGAAACTGTGCAGTGTTTTCTCTGGAGGATCATTGCCTCTGTGCATTTTACTTGCTACTTTATTGGCTCTAGTGGTGTAAATCTGGACCAAAATTGATGATGTGGGACTGTGCTTACAGGAGCATCACTGATGGTATGTCCATGCTTGCCGTTGGTTCTCTGTTAACTTCTCCTCCTTTCAGGCAGCTGTAGAGAGTGATATTGTCCCCTCTGAATCTCCTTTTATATAGGCTGAACACCCCATCTCCCTCAGCCACTCCTGAGTTGTGCTGCAGAGCCTTAAACAGCTCCACTGCCCTTCTCTGGACACACTCCAGCACCTCCATGTCCTTCTTGTAGTGAGTGGCCCAGAACTGAACACTGGATTTGAGGTGCAGCTTCACCAGTGCTGAGTACAGGGGCACAATGCCTGCCCTGCTCCTGCTGGCCACACTGTTGCTGATACAGGCCAGGGTGCCATTGGCCTTCTTGGCCACCTGGACACACTGCTGGCTCATGTCCAGCTGCTGTCAGCCAGCACCCCAGGTCATTTTCTTCTGGGCCATTTTGCCACTCTTCTCTAAGCCTGTAGCACTGCCTGAGCTGTTGTGGCCAAAGTGCAGGACTCAGCACTTGGCCTTATTGAGCCTCATACAACTGTCCTCAGCCCATCAATCCAGTCTGTCCAGATCAATTCAACAGAATTCAACAGCTAGCTCAGAGATCTCAGAGCAGCAGACTTGAACCCAAGTCTTCTTCAAGTTTTAAAAATATGACCAGTTCTCCATTAAAGAGTCTGTGATTCTGAGTCACCTGAATAAAATCTAAAAAATTCTAAAGACAGAAAAAAAATCTTTTATCTCACTGCATACACATAAAGTTTTCTTTTTCTGTCAGCTTTATACTGGTGGAGAACAGCTGTGTGCAAGGCTTAGGTTAGGTTGCTTTTGTGGGGGGTGTCATTAAGATGTTCAGTTATCATAAAAGAACAGCTGTTATTTATGGGGAGCTTGGATAAGTAGTTATGAACAGTAATCTTTGTAAATGTATGAAGACCAAGGAGAGAAAAAAAAATTTATCACATTGATATGTGGCCTTGGAGCTGCTTCTGCATGCCTGCAGTCTCCTGATAATGGCTTTTCCATTATCAATTTCTGCTAAATTGCACTGAGAGTGAAATACTTGCTCATCCGAAACTTCCCCAAAAGAAACTGCATAGGTACCAAAAGCACAAGGTGAGTGGAGGAAGGAGGGAAATGCCCTGGTGGGATGCTGCCCTTGAACCCCCTTTCCTAGGGCGCACTCCCTGCCACAAACAGCCCTGGCACTGCTGTGCTCTATGTGTGTGGGGTGTCCAAGGCGGGTCCCTCTCAGCTGGGATTCCAGTCGCTGCTCCCAAGCTGCTCATGGAGTGACCGTTTCTGCATGGAGCTCCAGGCTTGGGCTGCTCCTGCCCATCCTCAGCTGCTGCAGCAGCAGCAAGCTTCTGCTCCTGCTGGCAGACTCCATGGAAATGGTCTGTTTTTCTGGGAAAGTCATTTGTATCCCTGTTAAAATGTATCCCCCTTGCATACTTAGTAGAGTAACACAGGCAGCAAAATCACACCTGTGAGCTTGCAATGCCTTGTTGTTAATGCTCTCTCCCCACCAGAACAAAGGCTTAGGAAATAGATGAATTTTGAGGTGTTTACTCAGAATTAACCAGGCCCGGCACTGCTGTCTCTGGCATTCAGTACTGGATTGTGTAAGCACGGATGTTGTAAATAAAATAGCACTTCCCAGGAACTTTCAGTCCAGATGCAGGCAGGCTATCTCTAAGTATTTTGGAAGTAGTTTCCAAACCACGAAGGCTAAAAAATACAAGAGAAAATTGACTATAAAGAGAGAGAAAATGGGGCAGGGGTGTAAAAGAAAAGCACAGAGACCAGATAAAAAGAGAAGCATGGTAAGATCGTCTCTTTTCTAAAGCACACATGTAGTTATGTTGAAAATCACAGGAAAGAAAATCAGCGATTTGACAGAGCCCTGAGACTTGCTAGAGTTGTGGTTGTACTGAGGGAGAGCTGAACCCAAGGTTTGCCACCTGAAGCTTGAAAGGAACCTAAAACCATTCATTTTCAAATATGTGAACAGGTTTTTCATAACAGAGAGGAAAGAAATTCTTCCCACAGACCACAGTCAAAGGGCACAGATTGGCACTCAGCACTGGGGTGGCATTGGGGTATGCCCACTAGGAAGGAAGGAAAATAAAGAAAATAAGAAAAAGAGACAGAGAAGAAGAAAGGAAAGAGAGGGAAAGGGAAAGGGAAAGGGAAAGGGAAAGGGAAAGGGAAAGGTCTTTAGAGAGATTTGGTGCACTTGGGTGAACACAAACCTCTCAGGTTCAAAGCTGCTCTTGTACTTGCTGGAGTGATGCTGTCTCCAAGGACCAGGTGCAGCTGGCTTGGCAGAGAGGTGCAGGGACATGTTTCCTCCCCACAGTCATCCCCTTAAAATTCCATTTGTCACTGTACTTTCATCACTCCCACAGGGAACACAAAGCCTAAGGCCATCTCAGCAATCAAAAAAATTATACAAAGTAAGAGGAAAAACAAATAGGTATAAAATGGCCAAACTGTTCTGAATTAGCTAAACCAACAAACATGGTCTTGGCTTTGGAGCCAATTGTGTCTGGTGGGAGCAAGCCCCAGCATCCCTGGGGTGCCACTTCCTATTTGACTTAGGAGCAGGCTTAACATTGCCAAAATAGGCCAAATCTATGATAAAATTAGTATCCAAAATAAAATTATATTTCACTGCTTTGGGGAACTATTTACAAACTGGCTTACTGTTGCTATGTGCTCCTGGTCACCTGTGATGCTACACTCGAGCTTTGGTGGGGATTTCCTGGAACTCAGAAGAAAAAAAACACTGCAAGTGGAGGAAAGGGTTGGATTTGAGGAGTTGGGGGGCAGACACAAAGTTTAACCACTTGTGCACTTGGTACCAGATGGTAAAAGATTTTCCCATCAGGCAAAGCACAGCAATTCCCACAGGCTCAAATGCAGTTGTTGCATCATTGTTTACTGCTGAGGCAGGCCTGGTGCTTCTCATGACAAGGCAGACGAGGGCCTGCAACATCTGAGTGAATATCTAGGGACCAAGGATCTCTGATGCCTGCCCAGACATCACTGATGGAACCTCAAACTGAGCCTCAAAACACTGGGAAGCAAAAGCAATGCTGTCTTCCTCTCACTGTCCCTACTGTGGGAACCCTCTGGTGACCCAAAATATTAAGGCTGATGTCATCCAGTGCTTCCATGGGCCAAACAAATTTCCAAGCATGCCACCAAGTCCTGAGATTTCCAGAGCCTTTAAGAAAGCCAGTTTTGGACCAGAAAATGGCTGTCCAGATTGGGAAGTATCTAACAGAGAAGAGGTTGGAATCTTTTCCTGCAGCAGCTCTGAGCAGCAACAATGCTTTGTTTTTCCTGGGGCTGCATGCGTCCAAGAGCCGATGTCCTCAGTTCCCCATAGCCAGGATCAGAGCTGCCCTAAACATCATCTCAGTCCCCTTCCCAGTGGCTGGGGGCTTCCAGGCTCCCTGGCACAGCAGAACTCCGAGGGTATATACCCAGGATGGGGGGGGCATATGCCCTGGGAGAGGACAGTGGGGCTGACAGCTCTGTCCTGCCTCTCACTTGCCTCATCTTCTCCGATCACCCCATTTGCATACCACCCCTTTTCCAAGATGAGTCCCTGCTCCTTCTATCTCCACTTTTGGACCTTGTCTTCCTTTTCCCACTGCGGAGCACAGATAATGATGTCTGCTTTCCCTCCTTCTCCCTTTCCTTCTCCCAGCCAGAACTCACCAGACGGATTCATTTATTTCTCTTTCAGAAGTTGCCTGTGACAAATATCTCTGCCAAGGGGCTCATCCAGGCTGCCAGGGATTGGTGGGGAGCCAGATGCTTTGACCACAGCCTGTCCCCATCAGCCATGAGCCTGTATGAGCTCATGTTGAAGTTGTTTAAAGTTTTAACAGTGCCTCTGTGTGAGCTGATTTTAAAAAAAAAGATTAACCCTTAAGAAAGGCTGGGTCAATTTTTTCTCAAGATATGAAGGCCAAGTAAAGCTCTTGCACAGGTTCTATTGCTCCCCATAGCCCTTCATGGACACTGTCCTAGGGCCCACAGGCAAAAAGGCAGGGCAGGAGAGGAAATTCAGAGTGTTTTCCCTCAACCCCAGCATGTCCCCTGCATGCAACCAGGGATGTATCCACAAGGTCTGCTTCAGTCTGGGCTGAAGTGAGGTCCTAAACCTGAGACTCCATCAAATACCACTGTCCTTAGCAAAGAGCCCAAATTCAGGACAGTGAAGCAGCCTGAGATGCATCATCTGAAAATCACTAAAACCAGTATGAAGTGACAGGAATACAAGCCAGATGGGAGGGTGTATTTACCTGGAATGGAAGAACCACCACCATGTATTGTTGTAACATGAGGCACTCAAATTCCTGTGGAGGTTGGTGCAGTTGCTGTACCAGAGGTGACAGCTATCCCGGCCAGAGTAAGGGAGAAAAGGCAGCAAAAGAATGAAAGTAATAATTTTTCCCTTCTAAAACTTATTTAACATCATCCTGTTTGACAAGGAGCAGCATTTCACCACAGCAAAAGCAAGTCAATGCTCTCGGAGACTCAGCTGTGATGATGATCACAGAGCTCATGACAGTTCCATAAGACTGTTGTTGTATCAGGGGTATCCAAGCACAGCAGGACTCTGCAAGTGGGTTCAATCCCTACTTGGACCATTCACTTAAGGGTTAGACTCGATGATCCTTGTGGGTGCCTTCCAACTCTGAATATTTTGTGTAATTCTGCATAATGTTTCTGCATTCTGAAGCTCTGCAGAGGTTGCAAAACAATGTCAGGAAACCTTGAAAGCAACAAAAATGACCTGGTGTCTGCTATAAATCAAGGATACCAGCACTGCCTAGCTTGCAGCTAAACTGATTATAAAGGGAAGCACATGCCCAACCAATGCGTGGCTCCTGTGCAACAAATTTTCCCCATCTTAACAAGGAAATCAGTTCCCTAATTTGAATATAGGTCTGCTTTTTGTCTGTGGTGCACAAATACACCCCAAAGACAAGTTGTGTTTTGAACGTGTGGAAGCACAAGCTGTCCACAACAGCAGAAGAGGAATGTGGAGAGAGGCTGAGTTTCCTCCTCTCCTGCAGCAGCTGATCACAGCATAGGGAACATTCTCTTATTCCAGGGTTTCAATTCTGTCAAGTCAGGCAGCATTCCCAGCCTGGACTTTATTTGAGGCTTGTAGACATTACCTCTTTACAGACTTCAAGAGACTTCAGCAGAGTCTGCTGGGCTGACCTGGGCAAGCTGTATCTGTGCCAGGGAATCATCTCATCCACTTGTCCACAGCCTTCTGCTCCTCTAGAGCAATCTGTGAGCTAAGGCAGCTGAGACAAGGGAAGCTGCTCCCACAGAGTGGCAGGCCAATTTTCCTGCCTCTGAGAAGGTACCACAAAGATGCAGAAGGGACAGACTCAGAACACAGAAATATTTGCTCCTTTCCATGCTGCCTGTTGTGAAGGGAGATCTCTCCTCAGAGCCTGGGGACAGGAAAGAAGCAGGGAAGAATGGACATGGCTGAAAATAGCCCTGGCTGAGACAAGCCTGGGACAAGCAAAGGAAAACATGGAAGAGCAGCAGGAGTTGGTCCCATGGAGTAGAACTCCCCTATCACACATATGGGATCCACCCAGATCCATTTCTTCCCCATATAGGTACTCTTCCCTCCTTATGTATTTTCCCTTCACTAACTAATTTGGTCTTCAGAGTCCATATTGCAGATGTTGGTGAGGAACAACAGCTCATCATGAGCTTGTAATAGCCAGAGTCCTCACTTTCCTTTGGTTTCCTTCTTCTCAGACACCTCTTGTTTTGTGAAGTGCAGTGTGTGTGAGGAGTGATAAGCCTCTATGTGGAAATGTCAGATGTATTACATTTTAGTCTGGGCTCTAGGAATACTGCATTTATTTCTAAATACAGAAACAAAATTGATTTCTTGCCTCCTTGTCACCAAAACATGGGACAAGGCTGTCAAAGGAAACACATGCCAGGAAGAAAAAATTGACAGGTAATTTCCATTACAGAAAGGGAGAAATACCCAAATTAGACCATTTGACAGCATACATCACTGTATTACAACTCATGGTTGTCAAAAAAGACAATCTTAGAAGAAACTGCCTCTGTGGGCTTGCAGACTGGAAGAGCAGACACGGTGCTGGTTTTGGGCTGGGCAGTCTTTGAGATATTTACACAACAGAACCTTTAAAACCAAGCTTTATCACACAAGGGACAGGGAGCAAAATCCCACACCTGTGCTCAGGGAAGCTGGACCATAATGAGTTTGGGTCACAGACCTACAGGGCAGGGTGGTGTGGAGTGACCAGGACCTCACATTCATGCTGAAGCCAGTGGAGCAAACTCAAAGTGGTCGCTGAGCTGCAAAGGATCCTGATAGTGCTTAGTGCCGTTTGGGAGGAACCCTGGTGCAGCCAAAGGATGTTCACTCACCACCCCACACAACACCTCTGCTGTGCCTGAGTGGCTGCTGTTCACCAGAATGTGTAAGCAGGAGAGTGTTTTAGTCCAAATATCTGTATGTAACTGCAGAAGCAATCACTTCCAGGCTGTCTGCACACACCTGGCCCTGCTTGGAGGAAGGAAGAGGCATTACTGGATGCTTTCAGTGTCCAGTGAGGAAAAAGCTGCTCATAAAAAAAATTTCAGTGGTGCATGAACCACCAACATGGCAGGACACTGAACTCCCCCTCACAAGGCAGGGACTGGGGCTTACAACTTCTCCAGCAGGAGACAGGCAGAGAATTTGCAAAACCCTTTTTCTGCCTCCATGACATAGAGTTGACAGATGCTGCCTTCACTGTTGTCAAATTGACTTTTACATGATTCCTAATATTGCTGTTTTTCAAAGCAGTGAAAAAGACACCAAGTGATAAAGACAGAGGGTCTTGGAAGGGCTCCTGCTCAGCATCACAGCCATCACAAATCATGCTCCTGCCACCACACACTCCAACTATTCCCTTTCCACATGTACTTCAGCACACTGCTTTATAAAGCAAGCACATCTGTTCCAAGGTCATTTATACAACGGGTGTTAAGAGATAAAAAGAGCACCTTGTTGCATTTGCTTGGTACTAACAAATATCAGATATTTCCTACATGAACTGATGGGCATAGCTGTTACAGATGCTTAACAACTCACTGATAAAACTTTCTAAGAGGAGAGGGTTTGTTTTTTAATCCAGAAGGCAAGACAAAGGTCAAAGTAGGACTTCTAGAGATGAATAAAGATCCAAACCCCCAAGAATAGAGACTATAAGTTCTTCTTACTAGTCTTTAAACAGATTAACAACTTAATTGTTCATCATTATACTCCAGCTAGAATTTTGAGGTAGGTGTGAAGTCATCTACCTTAAAAAAAACTGATGGTAGTGCAGGAAACCTGGATCCAGAATCTAAAACCTGCAGTGCACAGACACAGAAAAATACTGCAAAGCAGGTAACTGCAATGCAATAAGCTTTCTCAGCAAATCAACACCAAAAGAGATGGTGATGGGGAATGAGATTTTTCAGTCCACCGATACCACGAAGATGAGGGTATAAAAATGTACTAACAGCAGTACAAGAAGCACCATAAAAGCCCAGCAAAACATCTCAGTAAATTGTGAGCACTGCTGCTATACCAAATGGCTATTGAATTATTGCAAAGGATAAAAATCCTGAAAGTCATCAGCCAAGATGATCACACAGCTTCGCAGCTGTGTATCAGAAGGTATCTGCACAAATGGGAACATACCAGAGGTCTGAGAACACAAGGGGAATGACAACTTCCAAAGGACATTGTGGCAGAGAGAGCTTTCGCTTTCTCCTATCTGTCAGATCAAAACACATCAGCAATGAGAGCCTTCTGGGACACCTCAAATGGGACATCCAAGCAAACAGATCTGCTAAGTAAAGAAAAAATGCATGAGGGGAAAGGGATGTTAAGCAATCAGTCACTTGAATGAATTTAGTTTGTAACATACAGATGCAGGAACAAACTGCAGCTGATGAGAGAAGCAGTAGGTTTTTTCAGCAGGTATCTTTCTAGGAGAAAAGGCCCATCCAGAAATTCTTGCCAATCTATAAATCATAAAAATTGAAGCTCGGAGGGCAGCATGCTGGTTAACTGGAAAGACTGAACTGCCCTGAATTGAACATAAAAGAATAGCAAGACTAAGCCCCACTTTTCCTCACTACTACCACCCTCTTCTCCACTGTAATCTTGCCAAAAGAAGCCCACTTAGTCCTGGGCAGGGACGATTTCTGCAGTAGGGTTGGTGCCATTTCAACAAATTTTAGGGAATCACATGATTTCTGTTGGTTCTGGAGTGAATGAGTACCCTCTTCATGCTCCACAGAGATGCTGTTGTCTGCTGCCCTCTAGCTTTTACCTGCAGCTTTTGCTGGGAAGGCAAACAGAGGCAGCAAATCCTTTATTCCCAATCCAGTCAGGAGGAGCTTTCAAATTCAAGATCATAATTAGATTAAAAGCCTTTGTAGGATAGGACATATCTATCTTATCTATCTATCTATCTATCTATCTATCTATCTATCTATCTATCTATCTATCTATCTATCTATCTATCTATCTGTCATGCTGCCTCCCGTCTTATAAAGACAACTCCAGCACAAAGAGGTGACTTTACCTCTTTACAGATGTTACAGATGAATGTTGCTGTAAATTTGATTTCCACTTACTTCAGGCTTACTGACCCTCAAACATCCCACCTCCATGCCCAGCTCTGAATGGAAACCCTAGGGCACACAAGTCAAATACTGTGTCTGAATCAGCAAGCTACTTGTGAAAGAAGTTTCTCTAACACAGGGAGGAAAAAACCACTTGAAGATGTAACAGAGCAGAGAGACTTTTTGCAAGTCTTGGTTTGGTTTTGGGATACTGGGAGAAAAAGCATATTGAAAGGTATTACCCTTTTGCTTGATGCAGTCTATTTTAACACAGAATGCAGCAATGGTCCAGTCATATTTAAGAGACTGGTAAGGAAAAATGCACAAATCATTTTTGTAATATTTTATAAAGAGGATGTCTAGAAGGGAATTTTTTCAAACAGAAGAAAAATTCATCTGAGATAGTAATGCAATGAATGCACTGCAAATGAATTTTAGGCCATACAGGAAAAACAAAAGGATCCTTCAAAAGAAACTATTTGTAACCTAATTCATGCTCTTATCCAGTTTTCAGGCTTCAATTGACTTGATTTGAGACTCAAAACATTCTGTATTGCTTTAGATCACATCCTCAGGAATTCTTTTACTAATTTTTAGTTCTTCTAGCCCTTAGTCTTTTCAGTCTAGATGGTTTAGGACTTCTGAAAATCTTCAAGATGGGATTCTTTTTGTCACTAACTCTGAATAAGTATTTAGGGTTTTATACATGGATATACTTCCACAAATGTATCCACAGAGAAGTTTTACATACTCTGATGATTAGAAAAAATGGCAAGGACATTAAACACTACACCCCAGAGGCTCTAGTCAAAAAGCCCAGAGGTCACAAGCAGATGCCTTGGTTTATACAGACCATTATGCCCAGTAGAGTTATTAATGAAGGTTGGTCCCTCTAGACACCTCTGGTGAAAGCTGAATAATCTGTGAGAGCACAAGGCCCAAATCCCTCATAACACAGAAAGCAGAGCACAGTAACAGAGCTCTGGTTTTGTTCTGTTTGCACCATTTGCAGCTGAGCTGCCTGTTGCAGAAAACCTTTCTGGATCTCAATCAAGCAAGAGCTGGACTTGATGATCCTGGAGGATCCCTTCCAACTCAGAGTATTCTGAGAGTCTTCTGTGATTCTATTAGAGAGTGTCCAAAAGAGAGCTACGAATGTGGTGATGGGCTTTGGGAGGAAGCCATGTGAGGATCGGCTGAGGTCCCTTGGTCTGTTCAGCCTGGAGGAGACTGAGAGGAGCCCTCACTGCAGTCACAGCTTCCTGGGAGRGGAGGGACAGGCACTGATCTCTGCTCTGTGCTGACAGTGACAGYACCCCAGGGAATGGCCTGAAGCTGTGCCAGGGGAGGTTTAGGTTGGATATCAGGAAAAGGTTCTTCAGCCAGAGGTGGCTGGGCGCTGGAACCTGACAGAGTTCAAGAAGCGTTTGGACAGTGCTCTCAGACGCAAGGTGTGACTCTCGGGGGTGGTCCTGTGCAGATCCAGGAGCTGACTGGTTGATCCTTGTGATTCGCTTCCAAGACAACTCACCCCGTGACCCCGAGGTCCCGTTAACTTCCCGCTACGGAGCGCGGGTCCCCCCGGGAGCCACCGCCCGCCCCGCCCCGCCCCGCCGAGCCCCGCCCCCAGGGCATTCGCGCTTCCCATTGGCCGAAGCGCCCGCCCGTCAGGGCCGTTGCCGTGCGCTTGGCCCCGCCCCGGGGCGGCCGTGGGGGCGGGGCCGCCATGGGGGCGGTGCAGGGCCGGCGGCGGGGGGCTCCGGGCACCGGCACCCATGCACGGCGCGGAGGAGGCGGCGGCGGCGGGGCCGCGCGTCAAAGCGGCGAGCACGCAGACCGACAGCATGGCAGGTGAGCCGGGCTGCGGGGGTGGGGGGGGCGGGCCGGGGCCTCCCCCGCCGTGAGGGAACCGCGGCGCTGGCGGCGGGCCGGGCCGGGCCGGGCCGGGCCGGTGTGAGGGGGGTGTGCCCTGACAGGCCCCTCGCGGGTCTCGCCTCGCCCACCGGGCCCTTCCAGGGGCTGCACGGCCTGTCCTCTCCTCAGGGGACTCTTTCCGCCTCTCCCCGGGGCTGCTCAGAGATCCCGCGCCTTCCCCCTCCGCCGGTGATGCTTCAGAGAGTGCTCCTGCCTCTCACAGACAGTGCAATAAGTGTATATATACATATACATACATATACCTACATATGTGTGTATATATATATATGTATCTGTGTGTATAAAGTATCTATATACATATATGTACCTATACTTTAGTATTTAACTATGCATAAAAATATATTTGGCATATCTCTGGTATATATGTAGATAGATTATGTATATATGCACACTCTATACTAAGTATGGTGTGTGTATGCTGTATATACAGTGTGTGTGTGTATATACATAAAGTATACATATACTTCTGTGTACATATAGTATTTTTAAGCATATATCTATACATGAAATAATAAAAAAAAAATATTTATATATGTCCTCTGTCCTCCTCCACCCCTGCTTGGCAGCGCCCTGCTCCATGAGGCCCTTTGATAACATAACCTTGTATTTTGCTCCACCCTCCCACCCCATTATAGCAATTTCTTTCTCCAGCCCTATATCAGGTACATTTAATGTGCACACAATGCAACGTGCAGGAAAACACTCGCCTTCTGAGGGATGTTCTTACTAACCCCACAGCTGGCCCATGGTATGGGTCTGGTAGAGAGCAACTTTCTCACAGGGCTAGGGATGCCCAGGAGAAACAGATGCTGGTAGATTCCACAGATCCCACTGCTGCAGTCCCAAGGGGAGTGGCATGTGCATACAGATGTGATGTATATTTGGTTCTCAGACTGAGCACCATGGCAGGGCACCCAGGTTTCCTGGGTGGATATATGAGTTTTGTTTCATCCTGATTGTATGGAAATCCTGCTTCCAAGCAAGCAAAATTGTTGAAGTTTGAAAATGGTTTTCCCAGCAGCAGAGTGATGTCACTAGTAGCTTACTCCTTGGTGTCAAGCACTTGTTAGAAGCCTTTCAGGCTCTGGACTAGGAACTCCTGAGTTATAGCCAGGACATAATCCTGGATGTGAGCCATGTCCGGGTAGGCTGTGCCCTGCTCCTCTTTGCTTCCAGGTGCAGCAGTGTTTTTGGCACCAGCACCAGCCTTCACAGCACACTGTCCCTGCATGCTTTGCTGTGCATGCCTCACTGAAGCAAGATCCATAATCTAGAGGAATAAAGTCATATCTATGTGTGAAGTGGGCCTGATGCACCTGGAAGAGCATAGGTGGCTTTACTCTCAGTAGCAGAGAGCCTGATTCCTTTATTTCCCCAGTCTTCTGCAGTTGCTTTTAATTCTGTAAGATGTCTTCTGCCTTTTTTCCACTTTAATCAGTCTTCTCTTCTCTCTGTTGAACTTAAGGGAATGTTAACTAAGTGAGTGAAAATGTAAACATCTTGATAACTATATGATAACTGTAACTGAAAGCCTTTCCTTCTTCATAATGCTTTCCTGCTTCTCATTATGAATTCATGTCAGGATGTTCTTCAGTTTTTTTCCCATGTGTTTGACAGGTCACATTCAGGTTAGGTGCAAGAAAAGAGAGAGTAGTTAAAACTTGTTTGTGGTGCATGCAGTTTTAAGTCTACTCTGTGTGCCAAACTGTAGTCCATTTTAGAAGACACAAAGGTGTGTGTGTGTGTGCATTGGTGTAAATTGCATTGTTTGTTTTAACTTGCCACTTGGGAACTGTGCATGTTGTGCTATGACAGGAGTAAACAGGGGCTGTTATGAGAATGAACTCGAGTGTCCATTTAAAGCAGATCCTGCTTCATTAGATGTGGCTTGTAGACTTACTTTTACAGTTTGCTTTTAGTACAAGGTACAACAAATCTTGGTGTGGGCTGCTTGCCATGTACATTTTTAGCACACATATCTGACTGTGATAACCAGGTGCCCTTGCTGTGCCAAGTAGGGGTAGCAGAGCTGGGCAGCCTGAGGAATGTGGACAATGTGGCCCTGGATAGTGCTGCTGACAGGCCAATATTTGCTTTCCCAAATCACACTTATGTGTGAAAAAAGCTGCCAAAATACCATCTGAAAATGGTGTTTCAGTCACGGATTGCATATGTTTATCTGTTGTTCTAATTGTTTGGGTTCACAGACATGCCATTAAACTAACCCTCTCCCCCAGCCAGGTAATCTTAATATCTGATTATATCTCTTCCAAGCTGCTGGAACTACCTAAAGAATGTTTTTTCTCTATGCTGTTCCATTCTTGCCACTGCCATTTCCTCCTTTGCAAAAACTGTAACATTGGTGGGAAAAGACAGAAACAGAAGTAATACTATTGTCAGACAGCACATGTGAGACCTGCAGAAGAATATGTGTTCATTACAGCTCTCTGTAAACACCCCTTAAACGAGGACTGGACGTATTTCAAACACTTAATTAACTTCTTGCCAAGTGTGAGGCAAGATAGCTTTATATTTGGAACAGTGCAAGCTTTACTGAGCAGCACAGTTCTTCCTCCGTTTTCCTTTGTGGGACACTCAGTAATGCTGAGTGCTAGCCCTCACAGGACAACTTCCAGATTTTGAATAGAAGCACAGCACAAGGTGCTGCTACGAGAAGGGATCTTTGGATATTTTGTCAGAAGTGATGGACTGAGCAAAAGGTTTAAATTTTTGTAAAAAATCTAGCCAAAATCTAAGCAGACTGTAAAAATCCAGATGCAGGATCTCCAGAGCTGATGTAACTGGAAGGTTTCACAATGGCTCATCGTTGATGTGTGTGCCTGGATATTTTTGCCCTCTCCTGAGCCTGAAGCTGCGTTAGAAGCTATCTCAGGTTTCTGTAAGCATCTGGGAATCATTTGAGCACATTAAGTTGTGCGGGATCTCATGATCTCATCTGTGATTTCTGCTCTACACCTCTGAGTCAAACTAACTCACTGAATTTCAGTGAAAGTTTCACCAGTTCCTCCTGTTGCACAGATCTGATCTCTGCATCTAGAACAGGAGCATCCTGAGTTGGCAATGACTGCCCTGAAAAGGATAGTGTGGATGTAGCTGCTGAAAGAGCAAAAGGTATCGATGAACCAGCTTCTGTAGCAGCTGTGGTGTAGAAGACTTAGAAAATAATGTTCAGCAATATGGAGTTTCTTTACAAATATTCTCTAATAAATATTTCTCTTTTTTTCTTCCAAACAGGTCAAATGCCAAGACTTTCCAAGGTCAATCTTTTTACATTATTAAGTCTCTGGATGGAGCTCTTTCCCTCGGCTGAGCAGCAGAAAAAATCTCAGGTAAAATGTCCGTGCTTATTGTTAATTGGTCTTTCTGAAGAGCTTGTTCAGTGAATTTAACCGAACTACCCTTTAGATGACACATAGTCCAGATGAAAAAAACTAAATCAACCAAATGTAATAAATTTTCTTCAAATATTTCATAGAAGTAGAAAAAAATCCAGTGGTGGGAGAAAAATAGCAAAATGGCTGAACAGCATGCTATTTCTGAAAAACTTTGAAAGGCAAGATATATATCCCAAGAGGTGAAGCAAGCACTAAAAACTGGCAGGTGTTTTAAAAGCATGATGTGGTATATACCCTGTGTGTAAAGTCAGTGTGGTTGTTGGTGTAGAGAGACTCTTAGAGTTACAATGTTCATGACTGTAGATGAGTTCTTTTATACAGTGTACACAAGTATGTGAAATGTTTACTGATCAAGAGAGCTTGTAGATAATTACTTTAGTGACAAGGAAAAAAAAACGCCCTTGAGAGTGGATCTTCTAAACAGTAGCCAGTTACTCCTCCAAGTCAAGAGGCATTTTCAGACTGACCAGGAACAGGATGTTTCCTTTTGTGATCAGAGTTGTTACTGGGCTCTAGGAAAATAACCTGAGTGACAATTAGGCCACATTTTCAGAGCTTGGTATGTCCCAGGTTAGATCCAAAAGGATAGATGAGCAGCACCTACAGCCTTCAAAAGCAGTTTGAAATTTAATCATTCAATTAGAAGTGGCATTTGGCTTGTATGTAGGGCTTTAGTAAAGTCTCATTACTGTAACCACAAAGCAGTTGAATAATTTACAGATCTAAGGCATCAGGGTTCAGTAGCAGCTGGATTGTATAGTGAGATCTGTTTCACCAGCTTCATCAAACTAGCTTGTATCCAGTTTTCTCACAATACATGGGAATCCAGGTGAAAGCTCTTGTCTGTGATTTGCAGACTTCTTCCATGGAAGATTCTTTAGCACCAGGATTCATTACATAAATGAAGAGACAGAAATAAAGCTAGAGAAGCTATTGCCTCCCAGGATGGTCAAGCTTAAGACAGAAATTAAATTCTTGAGCATTTCCAGATACTGGCTGATCCAAAGAAGATTTCAGCTATAATTGACAGAATTTTCTATGCTGCTTCTGGATTTTGTTGCGGGCAAAGCAATAACCAGAAGAAATCAAGAATTTGTGAGACACAGCACCCTGATATTAACAGGCACATGTGAAAACAAAACAACAACAAAAAATGCTTAGGAAAGTGCAGATTATTTAATGATTCATTTTACTGAAGAGCTCTATGCTCTGTAGCTGGTTGGTTGCTGTTATGCAAGAAAGAGCTGTAACATCTTTATGGACTCAGTGTTGAAAAAAAGTAAAATAATAATGCCTTTTTTTCATAGGTGAAGAAGAGTGGTCTGGTTGTGGTGAAAAATATGAAGATTATTGGTCTTCATTGCTCCAGTACCGACTTGCATGCTGGCCAGATTGCACTCATTAAACATGGATCAAGACTTAAAAACTGTGATCTTTATTTTTCCAGAAAACCATGTTCAACTTGTTTAAAAATGATTGTAAATGGTAAGCAATGACTGTGGTAGAGTAGGAGTAAATGTTAGGCTTGTGATTGAAAACAGAAAGCCTGTTTTCTCTTTGGACTGTCCCAGTTGTGAATGTCACTCCCTGATTTGTTTTCCATAAGGTACATTTCCTGGAGCTGATGGTCAAGAAAGTGGGGTTTGCTGCCAAGACAAACATTGTTTCTCTGTAATGTGCAACCATTATTACTTGTGGTGCTTATCTCTCAGTTGGGATGCACTGCTGAGGTTCTGACAGTCCTTTTGCACTCTGCCAGAGCAATCCTAAGCTTGATGACTAGGCCTAGATAGATGTATTTTTCCTTGTTTTCCCATTGCTTGTCACTGACACCAGGGAGGACTGGGTTTTTGTGCAGAAATAACAGGGAGTACTTAAGGGTTTCCTTTTCCCATGAGAGATGATGAAGACGAAAAAGATCATTCAGTTCCAGAAATGGGATCTGTGGTACAGCCCTTCTGTAAATAGTGATTTTTTAATCTCAGCAGCAATGTCTATCAGTGCTAACTTCTTTTTGTGTGTTGCTAATTTATCTGTTGGATATAAGATGCAAAATTAGGCAGTCACAAAGATTTGAGAACTTGGGTAGCTGAAATTTTTATCTGCAGTCTGATTATCAAATTGGATAACCCTTTATACTTGTATCTACCAGCATTTTTGTTGTCTAGACACCCATTAGGCAGGACTTGGGGCCTTAAAAAAGTAAAAGCAGTGTGAGGCAGTAGTGTTTTGAATATGAGCTTTATGTTTCACTGCACTTGGACTGTTCCTTCTGCTGCATTATCTTCTCTTCCAGCTGGGGTGAACAGGATTTCTTACTGGCCTGCAGATCCTGAAATCAGCTTGCAGAACGAGGTGTCCAATCCAACAAGCACTGAGGATGCAAAGCTGGATGCCAAAGCAGTGGAAAGACTGAAGTCAAACAGTCGTGCTCGTGTGTGTGTGTTGCTTCAGCCTTTGGTGTGCTACATGGTGCAATTTATTGAAGAAACTTCCACCAAGTTTGATTTTATTCAGAAAATAGCAAAATCACAGTCTGACTGTAACACTGACTTTTATACTGCATGTAGGCAAGAGAGGATAAAAGAGTATGAAAGTTTATTTCTAATTTCAAATGAGGAAATGCACAAGCAAATATTGATGACAATAGGACTGGAGAACCTCTGTGAAAACCCCTACTTCAGCAACCTTAGACAGAATATGAAAGATCTTGTCCTGGTCTTGGCGTCAGTGGCTGCCAGTGTCCCAGTCTTTGGCTGCTTTGGATTTTACAAAAGTGGATCCCAACGAACAAATGAAGCAGATGATCAGTGTTTGCCCCAGGACGTGGCCAGGCACTGTATGATCCAAGCCAGGCTGCTCGCATATCGGACAGGTGAGTCATTACCAGAGCACAGGAACAATGGGCTCTCATCAGTAGAGCAAGTTCCTGGTTTCAGTCTTATTCTTCCAAATACTTCCTTGAGCAAGCTGCTCAATTCCACTCCTACATGTGTGAAACAAGTGCAACAGTAATTGTCAAGACTCTTCAGGGGCACCAAGTATTGTGTATGGAAAGCTTTCCATGAGGAAATCAATGCAGGTATTTCACATACAGTGCTGGCAAACCCTGCCCTGCCAATGTGTCCAATGCCCAACTGAAAATAGAACAGGATGACATTTAAATTCTTCAAGCTGCTCTGAGGCTCTTTTTACTGAGGTCTCACAAAATGCTTCTGTTATCAAATAAATGTCAATATTTCAAGCAGATTATGTACGCTTCAGAAAAAAAGCAGTGAAATAATATCCTTCAGTAGGACATTAAGTACAGTTATATTAAGTCTCCTAGTCCTAGTGTTATTAATGGAAGTGCTTATATGTCTGATGGGGGTTTTCTTTGCACAGATGCTGGAGTTTTATGTCCAGGCTTCTGAGGTAGATAGTTACTGACTCTCTTGATAGAGATGACTTCTGTTAGCTGCTTTATTCTCTCTGGGTACCAATGCAGTAAAATGCTAAGTTCTTCCAGAGAACAGAATATGAGAACTTAAAATTTGATGGTACTCCACAGAAATGTTTTTGTACTCTAAATATGATAGTTGATTTTTTAAAACCATTGTAAACAAAGAAATAGTACATATATAAAGCTTAAACCAAAACTAATCCCCCAACACACCCATCCAAACCTAACCTGTTAAGTCAGCAAATTTTGTCTCCAAAGATTTCAGAGGTCACATTTTTAAATGTAATTCAGAAGTTTCATGGAACCAGTTACGAGTTCTTTGTACAGCTTGTGTTATACAGAACAAGATG
Organism: Turdus rufiventris; assembly: GCA_013186435.1. Lineage (NCBI taxonomy): Eukaryota > Metazoa > Chordata > Aves > Passeriformes > Turdidae > Turdus > Turdus rufiventris. The sequence goes on from PYHW01010739.1 coordinate 1,906,064, forward strand.
GAATGATCAAGCTTGAGTACTCACTCTTAGGGCAGCAAAGTTCAAGTTTATCTGTAGTATTCAGCCTGGACTCAGGTCTGGGGTTTGAGCCAACTTTTATTGCACTGTAGTGAAATTAAAATTGATAGCAGCTCACACACATACGTAAGTGCTTTACACTACTATATATATATACTATATATATAGGGGAATAAGAATGAGAGCAAGAACACAGGATGTTTTCTATGCTGGTTTAATTAGTCGTTATCATCTTCATCAGTGACTAATAAATATGTAGAATATAAATGAAGACAGCTTTGATAAAATGCATCTTTCAGTGATTGCATGTGGTAGTGATACTAAGGATGATGGAAATTATTCATGGAAACAGTGTGCTCTGAGATACTAATCAATGGAATCCTGAAATGTTTTTCTCCTTGATATGCTCTGTTTTAACTGGTCAAGATTCTCATCAGTAGCTACTGGGGAAGATTTTCAAGTGCCATAGAAACCATCCAAGTGACATAATGAAAGCTCTTTACCAGTTTTCCTATGGCAGTGATAGAATACACCCCCAAAATCCAATTGTTAATATTTTCTCTCTGAATTGGGTATAAAATAGAACTAATTTGATAGGACTTCAGACCACAGAACCGTAAACTTAAAGAATGGCAGAAAGTCATTAAATTAAGTAGTAAACAACAAGAAGGTTTCTATCAGTTTGCTGTCTCACGTTAGTGAATCTGTCCACACATATTCTTGGCATGCATTTTCTTATCTATGTATTGGTTGCTTAATTTCATTTGTGAACAAATGTACACAGCAAAATCTTAGAATGACTGCCTTGTAGTAAGAGCACGCCCAGCTTTTACAGTAGACTCATATGATTTCCAAGCTTTTAATCTTTCTGCATTTCTTTGCTCATGTTCACAAAGCAACAATAAATGTTGCTCCTTACTCTAGGATATTGTGTGTTAATGTATAGGTAACACAGAAGTGCTTTATTTGTTATTTACTCCTGAAATGTTATGTATTTTAGAGGATCATAAAACGGGAGTTGGAGCTATTATTTGGGCAGAGGAAAAATCAGTAAGTATTGAAAAATTTCTTTTTCTTGCATCACGGTTCATACACTGCCTTTGAGCTTTTTATTTTCTTGAAGTTGATACGCTTTTGTTTTCCATGCACACACACAGCTTTAGTAACTAAGTCAATGACTAGTTCATTGCTATACTTTAAGATGAAGAGGAGGAATAAATTATTTTAATAACTACAACAGTGTCTCTGCCTGCATTTTCAGCAAGCCTGCTTCCTCAGTCATTGTCAGTTATTCCAGGTATCCTGGCTATAAGGTTTTGCCACAGCTGCTGATCAGGCAGCATGGCCCTGCATGGCCCCTCTTGGCAGATCTTTTTAGGAGAGGTCTCAGTGCCATTGTAGCCTGACAGTCTCATGAGGATATTTGTTGCAGTATGGGCTTTAGCACATTCCTTTTTGTATCAAAGTGGTATTTTTCTATTGATATTGTTACAGTGCTTTTTTCCCATCCTAACAGAAAGTTTTTGTTCTTTCTGTTTCTGCTTATCCATGTTACCAACCCCAGATTCCTCATTTTTCACACAGCTGCAACATATTCTTAATTTGTTTTTAGCACTTCAGTCATCAGCTGCTTATTGCTGTTTTGTTTCTTTTTCTTATTTCAGTCACCACTTGCCTCTTATCAGCGCATTGGTCACTGGGTCTGTTAAAACACAGGCAAAACACCATCTCTGGCACATCAGGGATGAACTCCATTTAGTCATGTATTTAATGTGTACATAATAATCTGTAATCTGTATTTAATTGTCTACATTATTAAGGACTACATCCTTCAGACTTGTTGTCCCTGCTGTCAGTATTACTTGCCAAAAGGAAAGCCCCAAAAGCCTGGTGCAGGTAACAGAGGTGTTATACTTTACTTGTGCAGCTCCTGCAGGGCTCAGTGGAAAAGCTTCATACAGACATGGAGCAGTTGGCAAGAGCTGAGCTGTCTGCTCATGTAAAAGTATACATTGCACAGCACTTTGACTTAAAACTCAGTCAAAATACCTCCAAATTTGATGTTTTGTTTACTGTTGCAGAGAGGCTGTGATGGAACAGGAGCAATGTATTTTGTAGGCTGTGGTTACAATGCCTTTCCTGTTGGATCTGAATATGCTGATTTTCCACACATGGATGATAAGCAAAAAGATCGGGAAATCAGAAAGTTCAGATACATTATCCATGCGGAGCAGAACGCCCTGACATTCAGGTAATGAGCTTATTCTTACCACAAAGAAGAATGAGATGGTTTGGAAACAATTCCATGGCAAATGTATGTTGTGGTTTAAGCCCAGTGGGGAAGGTACACACCAGTCAGCCTCTCACTCATCCCCCCTGCCCCCCAGTGGAATGGCGAGAAGAATCAGAAGCAAAATTTGCAGGTTGAGACAAGAACAGTTTGATAATTGAAACAAATTAATATTATTAGTAATAGTAGATCATGAAAAAGATAAAACCCAAGGTAAAAGCAATTAATGCACCATACAGTTGCTCACCAGCCACTGATCGATGCCGTGCCCCATCCCCGAACCCTGATCAATGTCCCTTCTAGCTAATTCCCCCAGTTAATATACTGGGAGTGACATGGAATATCTTAGCATGGAATATCCTTTGGACCACTTTGGGTCATCCTTCCTGCTTCTTGTGCAGCTCCTCACTGCCAGAATATGAATCAAAGCACTTGATTCAGAGTAAGCATTACTTAGCAACAACTAAAACATCAGTCTGTTTTCAACATTATTCTCATACTGAATCCTAAAGACAGCACTGCAGCAGCTGCTGAGAAGAAATTAACTGTATTCCAACCCAAACTAGGACAATGTGTGATGTCGCTGTGATGAACTGTGGATTGCAATCACAGTCTATTTTATGCCTGTGATGTAGAAGTTGGATGAGTATGGACACAGTCAGCACCTGGGGTTTCTTCAGATTTCTTACATGAACTTGGATTTTAAAGGGTATTGGCTCCTTCAGTTATCCTTCAGATACAAGCCACTGGCTCTGCTTCTTGCTGGACCATGCTGTAACCCAAAATGAGGAAGTGTGGCAGTTAGTGAAGCTTCCAACAATAATAGGTGTGGAGACATGGAATGGGTGTTGTTCACAGATAGTGAAACCAAACCACATTCCATTGTGTACTTGTGCATTTGATAAGGAATAAGTTGTTTCTGAGACTAAATAACATTTCTTTGCTTGCTTTTTGAGGTATCAAATTTGTCACAATCCAAAACTATCAGGATACAAACTCTGAAATTCTGATTTCTGACTGCTTATAGGTGTCGAGAAATAAAGCCAGATGAGAGAAGCATGATATTTGTAACAAAATGTCCATGTGATGAATGTGTCCCTTTAATTAAAGGAGCTGGTATCAAGCAGATCTATGCAGGAGATATTGATGCTGGAAAAAAGAAAGCAGACATATCCTATATGAAGTTCGGTGAACTTGAGGGTGTAAGCAAATTCACAGTAAGTGTCTAAATGTATTGTATTCTAAAAACTGGGGGCAGCATTGATGGGAGAGTAGAGTGAGCAGTCACCTGCAGCCAGCATAGAGGAACTCTGTGCTGTTTAGTCAGGTGAGTGGAATTAAGAGGTTGCTCTGTCACAAGTCTGGGGAGCAGTGCTGTGCCATGTGCCAGAGGGTGGGGCCAAGCCCCTCTATTTTCTCTGTCTAAATGGAGGATTCCCCTCTAACTCAATATTGTTGGAGGTGGTCTCTTCACATGGTGAAGTTCTCTCCAAGCATTCCCTGTCACAACATGGCAGCTGATTTGGGAGGTCACTGTGTGATTTTGTTGGCCCTTCTGGCAGCACCCAAAAGAGCAGCATTGGGTTTCAAATGTGGCCAGTACACCTGCAGTCGGGGCACTCTCTGTGACAAACTGCAGCACTGTCCATGTGAGCAGCCTCATTCCCCCTTCTCCTGCATGCCTATGGTAGTTATTTGTCCCCAAAGCAAGTGTGTTCAAGAGGGAATCCTTCATTCCCCACCTCACCCTTAGTCATGCTTCTTCAGTGGAGACCTGTAGGCTACTTTTTATGTCTTACTTTGCTCCTTATTCTGTCTTCTGGAAAACTAAACATTTTCTTCTTTTACCAGTGGCAACTAAGTCCATTGCACACTAATGCACTTGAATTCCATGACCCTACAGCCAGGGAAAGTAAGTATTTTTTCATTAATTCATTTTATGACTGAAATCAATAAGTGAGATCACATTTTAAACCGACCTGATTCCCTCTGGGATTATTTAATTACTCTTGATTTCAGTAAGTTAAATTTTGCTGTGAAAAGTTTTCTGAGGGTTTTGAATAGATGAGCTAACTGTAATAGGTAATAACTAACTGTAATTGGTGATCTAGCATGTAACAGAATGTTTGGCATTGATACACTACAAAATGTAGCAATGCTATTATGAAGGCCAGCAACATGCTGTTTGGCATGTAGATTGTTTCAGAACTTGATCATGTTTTAAATGTTGTTCTAGTAAGACTTTTAAGATTGTGTTTTATAAAGAGTACCATTATTTTTCAAGATAAATTGGACTGGACTCCTTCAAGTCATTTATATATGTTCTGCAGAACATTTAGGTGCTTTTATATTTGTATGTATATATATATATATATATATGCACATGCATATTATACAGGTGGCCTTTTCAAAACAGGGTTTAGATAAGTCTTACTTTGAAACCTGTTTGTGCTACAAAAGAGACCCACCATAGGCATCTACTGTCAGCTACCAATCCTTAAAACTCATCCAGAAAAGAAAAACAACATGGAAAGTGGCAGCTAAATAATTTTTGTGCTGCAAGCATTAAGATGCAGTGTAAAGATGCACTGAGTACTGTGCTAGGAGCATAAAAAAGACTGAAGGTAGTTTTTGTGGCACGCAAATAGCCACGTATTCCGAGCAAATTCCTAACATGTACTAGAAACAGATTAGTGAAGAAGTCTTTTTGTTAGCTACTTCCTTATGGTCTCGGGGAAGTGAGGAGGGAAGGGCTCAGAGTAGTGTTTATGGCATAAGTGATTGCTGCAAAATGTCAGGGCTTGTTTGTCCCTCTCTATCTTAATGGCTTTTAAACCCAGCTGGAGAAAGATTAATCCTGGGGTACTTTGTTTGACAACTTTTAACAGGGCTCATTTCTCTAACAGTTTCCTTTAATGTGGTGTGCCTGCATTCTCAATACTGAACTGGTTTAAGTTCCTCTCTTTCCTTGTTGTATTCTTCTTAGCTATGATTATTGCATGTTCCTCTGTAAGGGGAAGAAGACAATCTCCACCTCATTCCCCACCCCCAATGTTATTCCAGTGTGCCTGTCCATGTTGAGCATTACGCTATGCTTGCTGTTGTATTAATGCTCCATGCATATTTTTTTCTTTAGATGGGGTCCAGAAAACAAAATCGCTGGATGACCAGCAGCACCAAAGCAAGAAACTGTGTCTTGGTCATTACTGAATAATTAAGCACTTCCTGCAGTCTTGCTTCATACTTTTTATAATACTGCCTGTTTGCACTTTCAAATAATGAAGAGTTTTATTTATTGTTTGGAAAGTGAATTTTAGAATAAGTTTATTTGTGATGTCTTTAATGTTTTACAGCATTACCTGAAGGTCTTTTTAATTTAGAAGCTCCTGATGAAAAAATGCTGCTTGTATTTTCTGTCAAAGTTATTGGCTGGCTGATCATTTTTAACACATTAAAAAAAATTACTCAAAGTTCATTGATGGTAGATCAGAGTCATAATAAAATGGTGTCTTATCTGCTTGGGGTATGGATTGAGGGAATGGATTTACAAGTTCTGGGCTAGCAAATGGCTGAAATAAGCCATAGTTCTTCAAATACAATCATCAAGGGAATCTTCTAGGAAATGGTAGGTAAATAATCACCAGCAACT
>PYHW01010739.1:1912074-1935199 GCA_013186435.1 Turdus rufiventris
ATTTGGACCCAATCTTGTCTGTCATACACACTTCCTACCATAGCAGCAGAGGTGTTTAATTTTGTGGTACTTGCCTTGCTGCTCTGTGTGCTTCCTCACATGCAGTCCATCTGAATTAATGAAGACAAAGATTAGCTTTTACTTTTTCTCAGCTTCTGGAGGCAGGCATAAAAGCATTAGGCTGTATGCATCTCTCTGGCACCTACATACCTGTGAAGATTGCTAGCGTTGAGGTTTTGTTAATCTTCACTGACATGCTTCTAGGACTACAGAAGCTAATGAATCACCAGTGTCCTGTTGTTTCTTAGATAGGGTGATCTGTACCAGTGGAATAGCCCAAATCTTTTCAGGTGCCCATCTCCTGGATGACTACACTACCAGAGTGACATTGAAACAGTCACTGAAACTGCATTCTGGTGTTGTTGCTAGTTTTGATTGGGCAAGTAATGCAAAACCAGAACAAAGAGTTGTACCCAGAATCTTTTGATTCCCATCTGTTTCCTGCTTTGAATCTGACCTCTAACTGTTTGTTTTAGCAGATGTCCCAAGACTTTCTGTTCACTCCTCTGCTGAGCTCTCCAGTACAAATACCTTAAATCTTTTTCTTCTTTTGCTGGTAGGGTATGTAAACAGCCTTCCCCAGTTATTTCATGTGTTCTATCTTTACTGCCCTTCTTAAAAGTCCTGGAAGGGGAATCATGTCTTAAGATGCATCTGTAGGTTCTCTTTGGTTTTTTAGGTTTTGGGGGAGCTTGGAACTGGATGGCAGAGCTTTGACTGGATAGTGTACACTGTCCAAATTAGACTAAAATGTCTGCCCTAGTCCATCCATTGAAACCTTCTTGTTCCCATAATCCTTTGGCAGTGCTCATCTACTTGAAGTAGAAGTAAGGGAAAAAGCGGCCAGATTTAAGGCCCCTTCAAGTTTTATAGTACTCAGTTTGCTGGTATAAAAATCAGTAAAATCTGTATCTTAATAGAAACAGCTGAAGTTAAAAAGTCCCTTAAACATCATAGGTGGCCTTGGTACACAGAGAAGTAAATTAAGTCATATATCACACACATGAAATAACTACACTGCAGTGAATGCTGCTGGTAATCTCTGCTTCAGGAGGAGTAAAGATTCTACCTTTACTTTTTTTAACGGTCAGATTTTTTTACAAAACTTTATATGAAGCTGGGAATTCTTGTAAGGCTGGAGGCTTAGAAGCCTGGCTTTATTTCTGTTTTACTATATTCTACAAATTCTTCCAAAGGCTCAAAAATTTCTGTAGGCTCTGATTGTCAGTATAACTCTACTTTAATTTTTACTGGAATTACAAAGTAGGGACTTTATCTTGGCCAACAGGAGCAATGCAAGCGGAGTTCCTCTCTCAGCCTGTGGACTCTCTAGGTGCTGCTCTGTTTGTTTGCTTACCAGGGAGAACCACAGAATACTGGACATCTCCTGCAGGGCTTATTTTGCAAATCAACTCTAGGATGTTTGTTTTTTACATAAAAACTGCAAAGTATTTACTCAAGAAGTGTAAAAGTTATATATTTTATACATTGTTTGAAATTTCTGTATCCGTTTTGAGACTTTCTCGTTCATTTCAGAACAATCATTTTAATTGCAGATACTAACTATCAGTAATAATTTGCCCTCCTGACTGAGAATTACAGAAATTCTCTGTTAATTGTCTGCCTTACAGTGAAACATGCTTCCTGCTAATAAATTAATCTGACAGTAAGTACTGAAGTGTATTTTTAAGTGCTTTGGGATGCTCACACTCCTGATGCCCAGTACTGTTTGCTGGACTGTAACGCCTCCCTCTGCTCTGCCTGAAGAATTTGTCTCCACATGAGACTTTGCCTCCTGCCAGCCCCAGGAAAGGGCTGGGATTCCCTTCCTTGGCCTGTGAGGATTAATTTAGTCTTCCTCAGGAGAGTGGGAGCTGCCTCAGGGAGCATTGCAAGCTGCCACCTCCACGGCGTGTTCCTTTGTTGGAGAGGATCAAAGCAGATGAAGCTTTGATGATCCCACAATAAAACTGGTCCCTGCCTCGCATCCTGCCTTGCTGTCCTGGATTGCCTATATGGGCATACCCAGGTGCCCCAGTTCCCACTCCCCACAGAGTGGAGCAGGATCACTGTGGTGATGGAGTCTGAGAACAGTGCCAGGCTGCAGAGCAGCTGTAGGGCAGTGGGGCTGTAGCATCAAGTGAGTGATGCTGGGGCTCTGGCCCACTGGGGGTTACATCCATCTGGTGCCAGTCCAGGCACTTGGACTGAGGGCCTGGTAGCCAGTGCAATTCATTATGGCTGTTGCTACAGTTAGTTTTCCTTTTAGGCTGAAAGGAATCAACTCAATGCCCTCCAAGACTGGCTCATGTCACAGTAAGTGGGGACAGATGGGAGATGTGTTCCAGAAGTGCTCTTGAGCTGAAATGTCACTGTAAACTACAGTGAGCAGTCAGTGGGACACAGCCAGGCTGGCAAAGGGACAGGCTTCCCAAAGCCATGTTTAATGTGGTAACTACTCTGGAAAGCCTTGTAGTCCACTAAATAGTTTTTTTTTTAATTTCAGCCATTGTGCCTGTAAACCAGACTCCCAAATATCTGGCTTTAATTTGTTGGATCCAATAAGTGACATTGCTTGAAGAATAGGAAAGCAAAGAAGGCTGATGGTATGTGCCAATTTCAAATAGATTGGCTTACTGTTGTACTGGGTTTATGGGGCAAGGTTTTGGTAGTTGAGTGACTTTTGGAGTTGCTTCTGTGAGATGCTTCCAGAAGTTTTGCCCATATCTGACAGATCCAATGCCAGCCAACTCCAGGATGGACAAACTTCTGGCCAAGGCCAAACCCAGTAGCCACCACTACGGTGCCAGTGGGGTAATAGATTTAAGAAGTGGGGAAAAGCTGCTCCATTGCAGCCAGAGAGAAGAGTGAGACTGTGTGAAAGGAACAGCTCGGCAGACACCAAGGTCAGTGGAGAAGGGGCAGGAGGGAACAGAGATTCCCTGGTGCAGATCATGGGGAGGCAGCTGTGCCCCTGCGGCCCAGGGAGGTCTGTAGGGGAGAACTCCTGTGGAGAACTCCACGCTGGAGCAGGTGAATGCCAGAGGAGGCTGCGATTCCGTGGGAAGCCCGTGCGGGAGCAGAGTTCTGGCAGCATTTGTGGGAAGCCAGTGGAGAGAGGAGCCCCTCTGGAGCAGGTTTACTGGCAGGAGCAGTTCATGAATAACTGAGGGAAGGATGCATGTGGAAGAAGTTCATGGAGGACTATCGCTTGTGGGAGGGACCCAGCGGTGGAACAGGGGGAGAATGTGAGGAGTCCCCTCACCCGAGCAGGAAGGAGTGGCAGAGACAAAAGTGCGGTGACTGACCACAGTTCCCATTCCTCTTCCCCTTGTGCTGCTGGAGGGAAGAAGACAGACAGTTCAGGAAGAAGTTGAGCCCGGCAAGAAGAAAGGAGTAAGGGGAAGTTGTTCTAAGATCTGTTTATTTCTCATTACCTTCTACTATTAGTCTACCCAGTCAGATTTGACTGGCAATAAATTAAATTAATTTCCCCAACGCGGCCGCCCCGCGAGCTGGCAAAGAAAGGCCGGGAGAGGGCAGTGTTGGCAGGGAAATGCCCGGGGAGCCGGGACTCCAGAGCTGTCGTCTGCCATGTAGGATTTATATTGTATTATTTATATGTATTGTATTAGTGCAACAAATGTCTTAGGGCTGACTGTGTAAAGATAGTGAGGTCACACTTTTTCCAGTGACAGGAGCATGGAGCAGCGGTTACACACGAAACACAGGGAGTTCCATCTGAATATGAGGGAAAAGTTCTGTGTTGCGAGGATGACAGAGCACTGGAACAGACTGTCCAGTGGGCTGTGGAGTCTGCTTCCCTGGAGACACTCAAAACCTCCTTGGTGCAATCCTCTGGAACCTGTTTCTGCTTTAGCACAGGGGTTGGACAGGGTGGTCTCCAAGGTCCCTTCCAACCCCAGCCATTCCATGATTCTGTGATTGTGACAAGTACCCAGAGAATCCTGCTGCTGCAGACAGAGCAAGACAGAGGTATGCTGATGCTCATTGTAAATGTCAGAACACTCAAGGCAGCTCAAAGCTCTAAAATGGGAAGAGGAAAAATCGTGGCTGGCACATCTGCTGTGTAGGTAAAGAGCCTTCTCACTTGGCATGCAGCAGCACAGGCTTCACCATGCTTGGGCCAGGAACAGACATGCAGAGGAAATGCTGAGCATGGCTTTTTCCCTGAGGTATTTTGCAGTGTGACATTTATCTTCTGCACCCAAAGTATCAGCTGTTTGTATAGGAAATTTTCCACTTTGATTTCCCAGGGAGCCACGCTCGGCCTCAGGACTGGGTGGCTTCCTATAGCTACAGGACCACTGTTGAAGGGATGGGGTCTGTTGTAGTTTCAACGTGTTCCTCAGTGGCACAAGACAGGTACACTAGCAACTAAGCCCAACTTTTTCCTCCTTCTTGCCCTCATTGCTCAACTATCTGTACTTTGGCTCCAGTGAGGTGACTTCACTACTTTGCCAGTAAATTTTCCACTAGGGCAGCTAAATTTCTAACTTGGAGGAAAAACAAGGGGTTGAAGAAATGTGGGGAAACCATGAAGCACTTGAACAATAACTGCAGCAAGAGCCAGGCCTTAGGGACCTGTCACATAAATGCCAGCACACATACATTTCCTCCTCCCCAAATGTTATTTCAGAACTACCTGAAAGATAGTGTGAATGCCAATGCATTCACCTTCACTTAGTCTTTTACTCCTGTTGTGGGGCAAGACAGATTTAGCTAGAGAAAACAAAAGCCAGCAGGAAGCAGATGAGTTTAACTGCATGACTAGAAGTGGTATGTATTAACAGGAGAGCTGGGTCTTTTATTGGAACAAACATATGTCTCTCCTCCCTCTGCAATGCCTGCTGTCCCCTGGGACATTCTGCTTTCTTGCCTGCTAGTCCCCAGTGTCACTTTCCTTTGACAGGAAGGCTGTCAGCCCACAGTAAGAACCTGCTCTGTGCTATGAGCTAATTGTGGCTCTGCCCTTGATGTTCCTTGGGGCACAAGGCGAGTTAATCTGTGAATATAGATTTTCCCCCACACCCAGTTTTAAAATGGGGAGGAGATGCCTTTCTCCACTTCCCCCATGGGATTTCGAGAGCCCTGCTCCTTGCAGGCTCCTGCTTGTCCCAGGCACACAGAGCCTGTTGGGCATCTGACCATCTGTCTGAGCAAAGGCTGGGTTGTTTGCTCCCTGCTGACTGCCGGGGCAGGGCTGTGCCGGGGTGTGCCGAAAAGCCAACCCTGACTGCATGTTTGCACAAACAGATGCAGCGGGTTCTGCTTTGACGATATTTTTAAATCCCCTCCAAACGCTTGTCAAGTCAGCTGTTCTACAAGGGAGTTGAGGGGCATTGCCAAGGCTGAGTGTTGGTAGTGGTAACATACCCAACAATTTGGAAACAAAGGACCTCTATTCATAAGAGTTAAGGAAGGCACGTCACAGCCCCAAAGACAAGGTGCTGTCTTCTCCATGAACTCAGAAGAAATAACTGTATTCACTGGCAGACTGGTAACTCTCCCCAGGAGGGCTGCTTTGAGGATTTGGGTTGGTTTTGTTTCTTTAACTGTGAGGAGCTGGGTTATGATGCTATGACTGGGCTGGTGTCTGTCGTGCAGCCAAAAAACTGTTCCTACCTGTCACTTTGGTAGTAAGGCGTTGCTTGCGTCCAATTACTTGTCAAAGCTCAGCATGCTGGAGGTGTCTGGTGGCACAGTGTGGTGGTTAAAATACATGGGTTCCATTTTTGGCCATGGGACAATGACATTTGGGAATTTCATTCCCAAATCTGTGCTTGGGGGAGAGGCTCTGAAGAAAAGCACACCCTATCCCATGGCCCTGTGGGCCAAGGTGTAAAACTGGTACACCAAGAGAGGGAGGGGGTGGAGACCATGTGGGACACCTGGCCATGCCTGATGTGCCACGTCACAGCAGGGGTCTGCAGTCTCACAGAGGCAGGGCACTGCAGGGCTTTCCTCAGCAGCAAAGCCCTCCCAGTGGCTGTCAGTGCCCGTAGGGTGATGGAAACAGCCACGGGGTTCTTGTAGCAGTGGTGACGGGGCAAGGCATGCTGCTGTTTCACAGGATGTTCTGGCACCCCACCCATCCCTGTCCCCAGTGTCTGTCATTACTGAGCCGGGTGGGGGGGCACTGCTTGACACCCCCGGCACAGGCTGTTCCCTGTGACACAGCTGAGGTGGGAAAGGTTGTTTTTACCCTGTTTTTGAAAGCCCCTCACAACCTATGCCATTGGAAAGGGGTGGGTTGTTTAATTGCTTTTCCTCCTCTCCTATTCCTGGAAAGAGAGGCCAGCTCAAGGCAGGCACTGTGGACTAGGACCATGAGTCAGGAGGGTTGGGCTCACTGCCTGCCTCTCCCTGGGGTTCCTGGGGAGCTAGGCCAAGTCACAGCCCTGTGAGATGCTTGGCTTGGAGCTGAACCACATGGCCAAAACTGCTAACCTTGCTTAGGGTTTCCCCTTAGCCCGTCCTGTGTTGCCTGCCCAGCACCAACTGTGCTCAGAGCTGGCTTGGGCTGCTGACACCCTGTGGCCTTGCACATCCGACCCTGAGGAACTGGAGCCTTTGCTGGAGGCTGGGTTGGGATGGCAGGGACTTCAGCTCTTCCCCAGGCCACAGCTGCTCCTGCTCACAGAATTGCCTCACCATGGGGTTGAACCTCCCACTGGAGGCTCTGGGATACCTTATACTCAGTCCATGGAAACCTGCATCTTTAAGCAAGAAGGCTTAGTCAAGGAGTGGGAGAATTACGTACAATTCCATTATATGTCACAGAGACCAAAACTTGTATCCTGTCTGCCTCATAACAGCTTTAATTGCCAGGCATAAGATGTTCTGCAGGAAGGTGCTTTCAGCCAAAATGTTGAAGTGCTTCTGCTTCAGATAGAGAAATGAAGCATTTGTTGGCCCAGAGAAAAAGCTTCTTTACTGACCAAACACCACTGCACCTCTTGGAAAGAGGCCTGGGTTCTCTTAGCCCTGCTCTGATTTCACAAGCAAAAGCAAAGCACATGCTAGAGAACAAATAGAATCTGGATCTCCTCTCCCTCTTGTGAGTGCTGTTATCATTAGATAACAGCAGAGGCTCGAGTCATTCTTTCCTTCTCATCTGATCTTGTCTCTGGAGAATGCAGATTAAGAGGCTCAAGCAGTCTCAACGCCCACATTTGTGGAAGGCCAGAGTCCTTAGCCTCTCCTGGGTTCACACCCACTGCTGCACACACCAGGACACTCTGGGGAGCCTGTGGCAGCTTCTAATCAGATTTTCCTGATTTCAGCACAAGCTGCCCAAATCCCATGACGGAAACTTATGGTTCAAAGATTCCTGGCATTCTGCTGCATCAAATAAGGTTTGACATTGCAAGATTGTACATTGTATGTTGGCAGAGATTCATTCGAGATCCAAACCCCCTCAATGCTGTGCAGAACAGAATGGAGAGGTTTCCTCCAGCTTCTTTATCTTTACAATCTTCTTTCCTGCCTTCACTCTGATGAACCACATCCTGCAATCACACAGCCCTCTCAGATAGTCCTTTCAGGTAAATTGTGAACTCCTGGTAGGAGCACTCCCTTAGGCAGAAGAACCATATTGACTGAATTTACCAAAGGAAATTGGCAGTTTTGTCACTATTTCAAAGTCACATTAGAAAAGACCTCATTTTCATTTAATTAGGGATGTATCCCCACCTGTTGTGAAGTATTATTATGGTGCTTAACTTCATCTTCACCAATTTTAATGCTTTTTATTATTTCAAAGATCTAAGCAAGTTGAGCTTGGGGAAGATGTGTCATGTCATCTACTGCAGGACCAGCTTCTGGTAAGACAAGGTACAAGGGCTCTGATGTGTCATTTTACCTGTCAGACCACTTCTTCCCCACACTCTTGCAGGCACACAGAGATTCCCTTTTTCACAAACCTTCCTTACCACTTACTTTCTTGTGTTGTCCAAAGACTCCTTGCCCTGGAAAAGGCTTAAAGGCTTTCTTCTCAGGGTCAGGGCCCATCACTGCTCCCTGTTGTCTTGACACATCTCTGCCTATGCAGACTCCAGGGTATAACCTCGCTCCTCGTGTTACTGCCAGGTTTGGATCTCTCCAAGTGCTCCTCTGTGTCCAGACCATGCAGACAAAGCATTCACAGCATGATCCCTCATGGATTCTCTGGGCACCTCTGTGTGGGTCATACTCGTTTCGTCAAGGGCAGGCATTCCCCAGCAACACACCATGAGACACTTTTTCCTAGCATGGGCTGGAAGCCCAATGTTCTCATGTGACTGCAGAGGCTGAGGCAATGGACACGTGTCTCTGTGTTAATCCAGCCCTGGAGATCAGCCCCACCCCAGGAGCTCAGAACACAGCCAAGCACCCTTCAGATTCAGGCTCCAAACCTCAGAGGATCAGACTTAAATGACTGGCTCTGAGGATTGCGATTCTGGAGACACTCCCTCATCAACCTGTAAGTGACCACTGTCAGCAAACACCACCCATGGGTGTTGGGCGAGGCTCATGGCAAGGCTAAACTGGGCTGAGGCTGGGGTTGCCAGACCTCTGCCAGCCAGGACTGCAGAGGTAATACTTCAGAGAGCATTGGCTCAGAAGGCAGTGCTCATCTCTCTCCATCTGCTGAAACCAGCTGGCAAAGGAGAGAAGGAATTTAGAACTGTATGGAGTCTGGCTATCCAGAAAGGCAAGAGAAAAAAAAAGCCCAGAGACAGAAATAAAGGGTGATGAGTAATCATGCCTTTAATAGCTTGTAAATATTTTTTTTTAATTCTAGGCAACTAGGATGTACATTTGTTGTGTGTATCTGACATCTGAAAAAAAATGAAACCACAATCTGTTCTGTTTCTTCCCTTTTCTAAAGCACATAAATTAAAGTATCAGTCACCTCAATATACAACAGTTTAATGAAAGAAAAGGGCTTGTTCTGTTTTTACAATTCAGTGTCACCTATTACCTGAAGCATTAGCTAGAGTTTTAACTAGAGAACTTTCTTACAGCAATCGGAATACTCAGAACTTAGGCTGTCCAAAAAAATTCAAGAAATTTCCACTCCCTGCTCTCAAACTTCATTTCCTAATAAACCATCAGAATAAGATTTTCCTGTTAGAAAACAAAAGACCCCAAAAACTCTTCAAACACACCAGGGAAACACTGTCTGTACCATAGAGCTTAATAAACTCAAAACATTAATGGTGCAACAACCTCCTCTTCTACAACTTTAACACAGAACCTGAATTCAGATCAGGATGAACAAGGACAGAAAATGCCAGACTACAGGTGGCCTTTGGTGCCTGTTGCTGTTCAGTGGCCTCTCAGGCTCGGTATCCAGTAAATGCTGTTCAGTGCCTGCAGGCTCAGGGACCTCAGCCCACCCAGCAGATCTGGCTGATGCCTTTTCATGATTCCCTTGCTGTACTCAGCTCAACCACACCTCGCACAGCCAGGACTGGAATTCAGATGTAAAGATGCTAAGGACCTTCCTCTCACTCTGGTGCTGAGGCTCAGCCCTTGTCACAATTCAGCCAAGTAGCTCTGGCTACCACCAAATATTCTTGACTATGGTGCAGGATCACTTGATCAGCAATACAGCATGGCCTTTGACAGAAGGGTGTTGCCCTTGCTTTTTCCCATTATGGGGCACGTGAACACCGTGTATGTGGTGCTGCTCCTTGTGAGACTGCTGGGAGCTGGTAGGAAAAGCCTGTGCTCTAGCACAAGATAGATTGCACACAGGGAAATGGGAATTAGGCAGAAACAGCTCAGATGGCTGATATACCCATCCTTTCCCTAGCACTGAATAGAAAACCCTTAATCTAGAGGGGGAAAAAAGATGAAAGAACACAAAATGAAGCAAAAACATGGCCTTTACTGCTTTTCCATCTTCTGTAGCTTTCACTAAAAAACCTGACCCAAAAGTACAGCTAACTCCAGAGACCAATGTACTCTTTCACAGTCTTGTGTGTGTGCAGTGCTAGAACCACGTCACAACTACAGGTGTGAAGGGACAACATCACAGTCCTCTGCTCTGTGCAGCTGATAAAGTTAAGCAAAGAGGTTCATTCTTCTTGAGCACAAAAAAAATCTGTCAAACCAGCTTCTATCACGGAGAGATTCTAAACTGACATAAATAATTATAGTCTTGATTAAAAATAATATATTATTCTAGATTTTTGGTTTTTTAGTTCTCATGTAAAACCCTTACACTCTTGACATCTAGGAACAAAGACAAAATAAAAACCAGGCACTTGCTGCGCCTTCTCAAGTACTATTGTGGTGTTTAAGGGACACAGAGGAACTTAACAACTGAGGTTAATGCCTACAGTGGGAAACAAGAGGTGTTCTTCATGCCGTTGGCTTTTTCAAGTCTCGGATTTGCTTAATCAGGTAGTTCTTCTCATCAGTGAATTGTTCGTCGTCCGTCCTTTCTTTCTGGAAATTGCTCAGAAACTCAATTAGCTTGGGTTGGTTTTTCAACAGGATCTCCACAATAGGCTGTGTTTTGTTTGGACTGGCCACAAAAACCTAAATGCAAACAAAATCAAGCACAGAGACAGCGAGGGGGTGGGAACAGAGAGAGAGAGATAGAGGAACGTCAGTCACAACATCCTCATAAATTACTTTCAAACGAGGCGGCTGAAGGCTCGCAGGCAGATACTCTAGTGCTGCACACCTTGTCCCAAGGCAGTCAGACAGGAGTTCAAACATGTTGGTTCCACAGCAAACTGAAGCAAAATTATGCCTGTGTGTGGTATCGCTTCCCTTTCATTTTGCTCTTTGGGGATAAAAACTTTTGACTGTAAACCCAGCTGTTGAGAGGGAGCTATCAGTTCTCAGCCTCTTCCCACCCACAAGACAAATACACAGAAATTAATTATCAGGAGAATGGAAAAGCTTTGTGTCACTATTGATACCATTTCCATATTAAATCAGGCCTAAAATTAGACTTGCCAGCTTTGTTTTAGTTTGGAAAAATATGTCAGAGGCCTCACTTCTCTCTGCCTAATCCATTCATGGGAGCATGGAAACTTACAGCAACAGGAGCAGGAGGCCTGTGGTGTGCCCAGCACCTTTGCAGCCCTTGCTGACCAGAGGAGGGTGGCAATGGCAGGAAGGTGATGTGAGACACAGATACTCACCTGGCACAGCCAGCCCAGCACTGTGGGCTTACTGGCCTTCTTCAGTGCTCTGATTTTTCCTCTTGTAATCACTGAAGCTGCATTTTTCCAGTTCTGAACATGACCCTCATGCCACAACACTGTTTCTTTAACATTTTCTCTGGGTTAAGTGAAAACCTAAGGCCGGTTGCAAAAGGCGGTGGTGAAAGGCTCTTTCAGGGACCTCGGGATGCCACAGAGATGGGTTCTCTTTTCTGGGACATTGGTCAGGAGGGGCAGATGGGGCACAGGGCTCGCAGTGGGAACACGTGCGGTGCACCCCGGCCACCCCAGGAGCAGCTCCCACATCTGGCTTGCACCAAGGTTACCATGGCTGGTCAACAAACACCGCCTGAGCGCTTGTGCAATGACAGAAATAACTCCAGTTATTCTCTACCCGATGAGAAGAAATTAAGGATAGACAGGACTGGAAAGCGTCCAGTTTCCCTCCAAGCCTGTCCAAACCAGAATGAAAACAAACATCTGCTGACAGTACAGAATGGCATGTTGTCCTGCCGAGCACAGGCGGCACCACCACTGGCTCCCAATCTGGGACTCTGCTGCAGGTCCCTTTGTCTCCCCTGAGGTTGTGCCCACAGGAAAACCTGGGCCACATCCAGCTGCTCAGGGAGGAGCTGTGCTACCTGATGAAGATCACACTCTGTCCTGGGGGCTGTGCTACAGCCTCTTGTCGCTAAGACAACACCTGGTAAAGGCTGGGGCAGGGTTCAGCTGGACCGACCATTAGGCTTCATACTCCAAAATCAGAGGATGTTATACAAGTGGTGGGGAAAGTGCCCCATCAGAGGATCATGTGGAAGAAGTGGGGTTCAACACACACCAACAGTAACCCATTGAGTACTTCTGCCAAAATAAAGAAGCTAGAAGTACTTTTTCATTCCACAAAAGTAAGGCAAAGCATCTGCTCTTAAACTCAGGCATCCTGATGCTAAAACAGTCTTAATCTCTGTCTGTGCTTTTGTCTCCTCTGTCCCTCCTCCTCAGGCTGCTCCTAGGAGTCCCTGCTGCAAGGTACTTTGCTTTCTGCTGTGCAGGAGGAACTGCAACCTCTGCCATGCTGAGTGAACTATCCCCAAGTGTATTACAAAGTTTTCCTTCATCTAGTGTCCAGGCCATGGTCCCAGTGACAGCACACTATCTTCGGTTATTCACACAGGCCTCAATCTTGCTCTTCTCTAATTACCCTGAGCTATCATCCTTAGTGATTACTTTTTATTCCCACTTGCCACTTAAAACTTCTCTTCTTCTTAAAACTACTGTTGCAGCAGTAACAGCCTCCAGTCCCAAGATCCCTTCTGAGCAGTCACTTTCCTGCACAATGCCCGAAGTACTCGCAGGGGAGCCTCCTACCTACATCTGCCTGTGGGTGGGGCAGCCAGTTCACAGCTCTCACTACCCCTGAGGGAATCTCAACAGCTGCAGCATCTGAGAGCAGATCTCCTCCTTTGCAAATAACTTTGATACACTGCTCTTGATGCATTGATTCCCCTTAGACCAGGAGAAAAAGGGTTTGGGGATGTAAATCTGAATGTACTTTACAGCTTTCCAGTCTGTGCTTTATCTAGAGAACACAAATCTTGAGATCTCCTGGGTATGGACATTTGGCTCTGGATGAGGCTGCAGCACTTCATGCTCTCAGCTATAGCAGCCCCAGGATGCAGCTCCCTGTGTGCTGACCTACAGCAGGTGATCATGCTGATGGGAAGTCAGATACTTCCAGGATTTGGACTATGATAAGCCCCCAGTCATGTGGTTGAGCTGCCTTGGGGAAAAGCAGTATGCAAGCCTACAGGCAGGGCTTTACAGATCTTAATAAGAAATTTTTATTTTGGAGTTCAGTTCCCCCTTGATGATGAGGTGAAGAAACCATCAAATACACTGGCAGGACCCACATGTTCAGAAATCATCTGATGACAATGCAAATGGAAGCCATTGAAGAAGGCCTGACCCTGAAGTGCTGAACATCTTTCCTCAAGGAATATTAGGCCTCCCTAGTATTCATCTGAAGGGTGACTCTCAAAATGAAGAAATCCAAATAATTCTTGTTGCAAAAGCTCTCTGCTCTGCAAACAGAACTGGAAGGTTGGTGATAAACCCAGTAAATAGTATTTCATATTGGACCAACCACTGGTATTACCACAGCAAATAATAAAGAACTTAATTTCATAGAAGCCATCATATCCTGTTTATCTTCCTGCTCAATTATTTATAGATTACAATCTTCCCCTTGCAAAACTGGCAAAGTGAACATTCAAACAAAGATCATCTCAACTGCCAGTCTTGCTCAGTGTCAACAGGGACTCGTAAAGAGAGAATGTTCAAGGACCAGAAAATTCCTGAAATGTTATTCAATACTTTGGCTAAGCAAACAAAATCAATTCTGCCAGTATCAACTGACCAGTTTCACAGAGCCCAGGAGTAGGACCACCACGAGGCTTTATGTTAAAAGGATCCCTCTCATTCAGAACTCTGCATTGTCATAGAGAAGGAGATCAATCCCTAAAAACAGAAACATTATTAATGCTATCTGGAACATGAATGAAAATGAAGTTGGATAGGACCACAGAGAACTTCGTTTCACCTGTTGTTTTATTATAAAAGGATGTATGTTCTAGAGCACTAAATTCAGATAGATGAGAGAGACAGAGACCCAAAATAAAGATAGTACCCATATAAAAATTCCAACTCTAAATATAGCTGTCTCAAAACAGAGACAGCTCCATTTCATGAGTATTTGCAAAAGACCTGGAATGAAAATCAACTTTAAAGCTTCAAAAGTTGTCCAAGTGCAATTGTTGCTACCTTCTCCATTAAAAGCCCTAATGTATTTCTTCAAACAAACATCAAAATTACTTGATTAGAAAATTTGACCTTATTTCCTTACAATTAATAACCAGGCATTACCACCTTCTGGGACAACAGCAGAGCAAGAGTGATTACAGGATGCCCTGCACTGAGTTTTTTAGGACTTACTCTGGGGTCATGCACAATGTCACTGTCAGGACACTGCACACACAGAAGACACACAGTTCATGCTGCTTATAGCACAATGCTTCACATAATAATCCTTGCCCTTTAGATTATCCAGCTGAGAAACAGAGAGGACACATCCCCACAAACACAGCCTCAGCTTTGTAAGTTATGTGAGGCCATTTGCAGAACAAGCTGCAGGAGGTAGCTCGTAATGTGCACGAAAGAGAATGGAAAAATGAAACTGAGGTCACAAAACACAGTGTACCCATTCTATGTTTAGATTTAAACAGTGAAATATATCTTGCTAAATTTCTCCTTTAGAGCAAGAAAGTCGCACAGTCCCAGGTCACTGCTACAGGGTGTTTTCCTCAAAATCAGCGAATTGTTTATGTGATATCCAAGACAGCTGTTCTTATCCTTTGTTTTTGAATACGTGAGGTCAAAGGAATCCCTGCACTGTGTTCACATATGTCTGAAAGACACAGCCTCCCCTACAATCAGGTGAACTCTAAGTAGGCTCCACTGGTGGAACACATCACAAACCCACCATAGGAGATGGAGAGCCCTTCCCAATATTTGATTCCCAAAGTGTGTGTGCTTGAGACTGACATCTATCCACTGAAATCACTGCAGAGAAGAACCAGTGATTCTTGAAGCCTACAACTCTAAGTGACCCCCTTGGATTATTTATGAAGGAGGAGGGAAGAAGGGAGGTGTGTTAGCTTTTCCTCACGATTAAAGACTGGGTAATCCTTATGCATACGTTGCCTGGGACATCCAGTTTTGCAGAGCAGCTGCAGATCTTTAGGATGGTGCTGCAAGGCAGAAGTTCCATTTTTTTTTCAGGCAAAAGAAAAGAAGGGGCTAGAGTTAGGAGGAAGATCAACCATCTCCTGAATGGAGAATGGAAAGAGGCACTGTAAGTGGGCACTTTGTCTTTCCCACACACAGTAAGTTGGATGAATTAAATATTCTCAGACCTTGGGGGTAATGGCATTTTCAGCCGCAAAATGTTCCTCCAAAAAAAGTTTGCACTGTAAGTGCTCATCACTTGCATCTCTATCTTACAGTTTCAAATCTGCAATAATTAGTAATTGCCTCAGGGAGTAAGATTCATAAGCCTTTTTTTGGGTCAGCTGGGGCATGGGAGTGTTGGAATCTGGATGCTTACAAAACAAACACTTTTTCATTTCAACTGTGTCTAACTGCTGAAACATCTAAATCAGGTAATTTAAACCCCAATCTTTTGGCAGCTCAGACAGAGCAGCAAGTATCCACTTCTCAGGAGACCTTTGATTCCAAATCACTGTGGTTAGTCTACTGTAATTTCAGCTAGGACTGTGTAGGTATTTTGTGAGCAGAATTTTAAAATGCAGCATAGCTTAAAATTTATGAGATTAGAAGCTGAGGACAAGATTCCTCTCCCAGTTACATTAACAGGGAATATTACAGCTGACAAGAGAACTGGGCTGAAGGACACAAACCCAGAAACAGAAGGCAGGGACACTGCTGAACAGGGCAAAACCAGCCAGTCTCTTAAATATGTACGGATTTCAGTAGTTCTCAAGAAGTTAGAACCCAATTTAAGAAGTGAAATCAAAGGGAAAAGAGTCTCTCTGACCTTCTCTACAAAGTCAATTCACAATGCAATTTTCTGTAACAAACTCAGTAATGACCCCTTCCCTGGGGAGGACCTGGATGCTGCTACATGCGGGTAACTCAGATCGTCGGTGAGGAGGATCCTGAAAGAGGAGCTGCTGCACCTCTACAGTTACTAGATAGTGTGCTGCTGGTGGTTGTGGACGAGCAATTTCCAGCTGATCAGATTCTGCTCTGAGTCTGCAGCTCGCCCACAATGAGCGCTGTGTGTGAGGCAGCATGAGGAATGCTGTAGGAATGCCTTGGCCCTGCTGAAATGCTGCTGACTGGTACCACTGGAAAAGACCAACATCCCATGGAGGTGTCTGAGGACAGAGTTTGGCCCTTTGAACTGAAGAGACACAACACCACTGTTGCTCATGGTTTGTTTTTCTGGCACTCCAAGGTCCAAGCATTATGTCCACATGGCAGCAACAGCAAGTGATCAAGCAAGGATGAGTCTGCAATATCCCCACTCTAACTGGAAATAGGATGCAACGTACTGGAAGGGAGGAATGGGAAGGCAGAATCAGAGGAACAGCAATGTGTGACATGGTTGCACACTGGAATCCTTTTACATTATTCCAAGCCCTTTTACATGCCTCCTAAAATAAGTGAAATCAGCCATTCCCAAGGCCTGGTCCATGCCTATCATTAATTGAGAAACAGCAACTCATGTCTTTCCTAAATAAAAATATTGCATTTAATTCATGGAGTGGCTAAGAAACCCCAATCCTCAGATACCTCCTCCCCACTGGCATCTCAAAGGCTGCAAGTGTCTGGAGCCAGACTGCTTGCTTATCTTGGAGCCACACACCTCCTGATAAGGAGGAGGAGTACAAGTTACTCACAGTGGTTCGGTTGACTGGAGGAAGTCAGCAATGGAACAGCTTACCAAGCTGCTTATTTCATTAAAGGAATTTTCTTGTAATTGTCCTTGAAGTTTTTTTTTAGAAAGCTAAAAGCTTTTTGGAAAAGCTGCACATTCTCTAAATCTCCACATTAAGTATCTGAAGGCTTTTTTTTCCAAATCAGAAATGGCATAAGCACAAAACTCAACAAATCACCCTGAATTTGTGGAGGGTGTTGTAACCTTATTCCACAATCATTTGGTGTTGTCTGGTATCTTCCTTAGCCAGCTTAGGGAAAGGATATCCTTAGAGGTTCAACATTCCTCTTCTGATAATCATTAACAACTCTATTTATAGTTTGAAATTAACATGTTCATTCCAAATTAGAATTAGTTTTGCATAACAATCTGACTCACTCTCTGTTCCAGAGCACTTTTTGATAGGAAAACGGCAAACTTCTAACTTACTAACATTGATCATCATGGTAACACTGGTTGGGTCTGGTAATTGTTTAACACAGCATTAATATCACTGCAAAATTATGGAAGGATGAAACTCATTTCAAGCTCAGATTTACAAAACCTTTTTAATACCTTTAAAAGCATTTTGCTTTTGCAGTGATGTCCAGCACCAGAACCACCTACCTTTAATCTTAAGTAGAGTTTTAAGATCTTCTTTTTATCTTTACCCAGAATCACATGGTGAAATGATCCAGGAGTGGGGAGAAGGTTCCCTTGATACTACTTAGAAGTTGTGTATTTTGTTACCTGTAGCTCATGGCTACTTGACTGACTACCCCCAGCTCAAACCAAAATATGCTGCTTTAGGTCTCACCTGAAGGCAGGCAAGCGGAAATCAGAAGTTGAGTGATAGAAACTTTTTTAATTACGACACTATCAAACACTGCAAGTGACTGTAAACCCCAACTTTTTCCTTAATTTTCTGGACTTCTTCTTGTCCAGCTTGAAAGCCACTTTAATGAGGAGAAGAGAAAGTTGTAGAGATTGCCACCTCTACAATTCCTACTGGCTCACCTTGAATACATGGAATGCTTCAAACTGAATGTTGGGGCTTTTGTCTCGCAGCAAGTTCATCATTAGCTTCAGGTTTTCTGGTTTACTGATGTATTTCGTCATGATGGCAAAGTTGTGTCGGTCCAGAATTAGTTCACCCAGAAGCTGTAAGCACAATTAGGAAAAAAAAAACCCTTTTTTTTTTGTTCACCACGTCATTTTTGAATGCAAAGAAAGCAGCAGCCTATTTCAATATTTGCTTAGGAGGTTTCAATGTCACTACCTTTAAAAAAAAAAGGAACAAGACTTCTTATCATGCAGTGGGTTACTTAATACCCAATAATGCTCATCTTCTAAATACTACAGAGAGGGATCCTGCATATGGGCTGGACGTAATAGGGGCTGGTGTGAGCAGCTGGGACAAAAGCAAGCATAGTGCAGCTATCCCATAAAGACTCTCTCATGTCATTCCCATGTTTCATTCACACCCCCCTCTGCTTTCAGGTGCAGGCCATGTCACACTGGGTGTGACAGAGACTGCCACTTTATTGGCAAGTTCATTGTAACCCACGTTCTGAACCGAAGCACAGGCCTGAGCTCAGACGAGAAGTGATAGCACTCGTTCCATAGAAATGGCCCAGTGATTCCCAGAGGTCCAGGGAAAAAAAGACTCAGTGAGCTCCTGTGCATTTCAGAAAGGGCATCACAAGCCCTTAGTTAATTTGTTGATGGAAAAATGGCTGCTCTGTTGCCACACACATGTACCTTGATATTCTGCATAACACAGAGTACAAATTTAGGAGGAAAGTGCTGAGAGGAATTACCTTCAAAGATTGTCTCTTTGTTACGTAATTCTCAGAATGAAGGAGTTTTTCATAATCCTCAAAGATCTAGAGTAACAAGAAAAAACACAAATGCATCAGATACATGTCCATCCTTCCTTCTTTTGGCCCTTCTCAGCCCAGAAGAGAAGCAGAGGTGCCACCCTCTAACACTTCACTGCCATGCCAGGCCCAGCTCTTGTGGCCTTTTCTCTTGGCTGGTGATCATGCAGTGAATTAACGCCCAGGAACACTCCTCTTCCAAATGCTGCACAGGGGGAATACCACATATGGATTGGATGGAACAGGGGCTGGTGTGAGCCAACTGGGCCAGAAGTAAGCCAGTGCCTGGACAGCCTACTCTTACAGAAGGGTGACTCTGCTGTCAGGACATGTAGGTCCAGCACTTAATGTCCACTCACTCGTATCATGCTTATGTCTGACTGTGTGACTCAAGACAACACCCCAAAATGGTGATGGCCTCCCAAATGCTCCTTTTGTGAGGTGCCACCTCGCCTGCCTCCAGGACCCTGGTTTGTTAAAGCTCTTTGCCCAGCAAGGGTCACTAGGAGCAAAGTGTGTGCTGGATTTTGCAGGGATGGACCAAGGGAATCTTGTAGTCAGGAAGACTGTTCAAGCTGTCTATCAAACGAGCCAGAAAAATCAACACTGTCATCCAATAGTCACCAAAAAACAAAAAAAACAAAACCAAAACCAAACCAAAACCAAACCAAAACCAAAGCCAAAATCAAAACGAAAAACAAACAAACAAACAAACAAACAAACAAACCAAAAAAAATTAGGGGGAAAAAAAAAAAAAAAAGAAAAACCAACTCACTTAGGCAATTGATACTTAAAAATTTCAAATGTCAAATGAATGTGGAATGGGGACTGTTCCAGTGCAGTACTTCAGTATGAAGAGAAAAGATTAGCAGAGACACTTATTTTGCTCCAGCTAAGCTGCATTAGTGACTCAGCAATAATAAGCCTGTTCTTTAACTTTTCTCATAACCAGAATGAAAGAAATTTGTCTTTTCATTTTGGCAATGAAATAAAGAATACCTCAGGTAAAGCGAAAACATAACCCACAGTCAAATTCCGTGATCTATATCAATCCAATTTTAGTTGAATCCAAAGGCATTTTTCTGACCCACATTTGGCTCAAAAGGGAGCCAAAAAATCAAAGTGAAAAATAGTAGCTAACCAAGGAATTAATTGCGTTAGGAAGATAATGGGAATACTCAGACCCAGTCCCTCATTGAGGTACATGTAATTTCCAGTAATGCTAAAACTTTTTTCAGTAACTCCTCTCATCTGTCCCAAAGTACAATAAATAACACTGGTATGGTCCTGTCAGTGGCAGGGTATCACAAAACTGTTAAAAATCATGCACAAATTTTCTTTCTTCCATGATCTGTTTACATGCGAAGTTTCAGTTCCATTCACACATGAGGAGATCTGGTGCACACAGCAAGGAATAAAACTTGCTCTTAACCTGTGAGTTCTCCTGAAACCTTGGCATGTGTCCCCAGGTGTGTGCAGAGAGGGTATCTGCATTTCACATGCCAGGCGTGGATTCTGCTCCAGTACAAAGCAGTGTTTGGTTTTTCAGCTCTATGTGAGGAGTTAATGTAGAGCACGAAACCCCTTGTGCATTTTTTATCATCCAAGCATAAATAGATTTTTAAAAAATTCTTTCAGCATTGATACTTACTACATCATAATTTTGTTCCAGAAATTCTGCCACCAACAATTTGTGTCGTGTTAACAGGTCCTGGGGAAGAACAGAGAAAGGTTACCTGAGGGAGCAAGTGCCTGTGATTGTCCCTTGATTTTCAAATGTATTTCAGCACTTTTGACCAGAAGGCATTTACAACATGGTTTCTATAGACAACACTGCATTCATTATGTGTTTAGTAGGATTTTAGGGAGATCTCAGTTAATGTAATGCTAACAGAATCAATATAGAACTATTCTAATACTCTTCCTTTTATTCCTGTTTCCCTCCCACTTTTTCTTGTTGTTGACAGGTCATAGTTCACAGTACTCACATTAAACAGGGATGGGGAAAAGGAAGAAATTAAATTAACCCTTTATGGAGGATGATCTATGGTCTCCAAGCCAAATGTGATCTACATGGTACCCCACAGCTGGGAATGATGCTAAGCCTGAACTGTATTGCTCATCTCCAAGAATGCAACAAGGAAAACTTAAATTCAACCACTGTATATACATTCAACTGTTTAATAATGAAAGCTAGGACCCAACCTAAGCTAAGCCATCCAGGCTCCCTCCACCTCCACTCCTTTCCCTGGAAGGAGTCTCAGGTAAGTGGGATGAGTCTATTCTAAAGAGCTCTTTCTGCCCAAGTTTGGCTTTCTGACACAAAGCAGTAGTGGACTTTTCAGACAGCTCCTCCCACTCCAGAAGGCCAACTAATTCAAATTTAAATTAAAATAACCTCTCCCGCAGAACGGGGATGCTGGTGCTCAGCGACAGAGATGCGTATGTTCAGCTCCAGAAGAAACTGAGTCTTTTTACTGGATGAATAGTTATGAAATGAGTGGCCAGTGTGAGGCACTTAAGAATGATTTTTATCTTACTGGCTCCTTTAAAACATAACATTGATCACAATAAATGCCTGATGAAGTCCATTCAAGTTGGTATTTTTCAGTGAATCAGTTTCTGCTCTTTTTCATAATCCTTTTCTGAGTTTTCCTACCCAGGCAGAGACTGAAGCTGATGAGGAGCTCAAGCAGATGGACAGACACATCCTCACAAATAAAAGAAGTCCTTTACATACTAATCCTTTAATTTATTTTTATCATGAATTATAAGAGGAAAGCAGAGAGCTACAAAATCCAGTGCCTGTTTTAAATACATCCCTTCATTCAGCAGGACTGCAGTGACAGCAATTTTAAAGGCTGAGTGAAACACGTGATTCAGGAGCTTTTATGCAGGGCACTTAGAGGCAAGCACAAGTCCTTCAATAAGGGGCACAAATGAAATGTAATCCAAAATGAGTTTTTCATAGGAAATTATGAGGAACCATGGAGCAGCAGCATTCAGCCAGTATGTTCCAACTGCTGCTTGCACCCTCCACAGCCACCTTATACCTTGAAATACAAACCCTTTTCCTCTGCATTTTTAATAGCTCTGTTTCCTCTCTGCAGTGCACCTGGATAACTTTAATTAAGAAGTACATCTCCAGATCATAAAAAATTCCAGTGCTTCCCTACTATAAATATCCTCAGACTTTAATGCACATTTAATTAAGCCCCCCTCTGGTGCATAGACTATCCAAGGCTTTCAGCTCTGAACCAGACACCCTGGTGGCAAGTGCAAACTCAACATGGGGACAACAGAAATGAAAACGTGAGTTCAGTAATCCAGCCAGCAATCACAGCACTTATTTTTCCAGTATTAGAAATGAGCTTGATCCGTATTTCATGATTAAATCGCTTTCACATCACTTCTTGCTATTCAGAGTAACAGACAAACAGGAGATGATCAGCTGGTTTATTTCCAGAACTGACCATGTATCAGGTACTGAAGCAATTTAAAAAAACCTAGAAGTGCCGTTTATACACTTCCCCCAAGCATTTTAAAAGGCGATTTCTGCCCTTTGTCTGAGGATGAACTGCCCTCATACTCCTCTCTTTCCAATAGGGGGATGGAGAATCCTATTTTTAAATCGTGCTTAAAATGCGCTCAGTTAACAGAGGACAGAAGTACATTTTACAGCTGTAGATCTGCAAACATCAATCCCTCCTCTTTTTGGGGGGGAGGGTAGCAGTCTACAGTCCCTGCCACAGCTTAATTGACCGTTGTCCCCATCCTGGCTGGGGTAGACACTGTCCATCACCATGCTCTGCTGTCCTGCTCAAAGCAGGACCTGGGGACAAGATGCAAATCTCTTTTGTCAAACTGGGAACTGAGTCCAAGAGCACTTTTTCTGACCAGAGACAAACATTCTTCTGAGCATAGGGCAAAATGCCAGAAACAGAAGATTTAAATATCTCAGTTATGTTGCATTTTTATACCTTGTCTATGTTTCTGTGCTACTATGAATTTCTTAACCTTTACCTAATAGATGCCACAACAGGAAAACTTACAATAAGGGAAAGATGCTGCAACTGATTAAGGGGTGATTTGAATTGCTAATCCTGCTCAAGTCATTACTGAAGAATGCAATATTATCTCCTTTATGCAAATCTTTTTCCCATTCAGTAGGTTAGTAAACACCAGCAAAAAGCCAGTTTTCAGTGTATGCAGAATCACTGAGCTGAGGTCTAACATTCCTTACAATTACTCCTGAGGTCTATCTAATCATGCTTCTAATTAGCTTTGAAAGGAAAGAATAAACAATGTGTTTCTATGACAGCAGGGAGCTCAGTGATAGAAGAAAAAAAGGAGTTAGAACTATATTTAGAAAAGTCTTTAACTAAAAAGATTTGCCCTCAGCTTTCTTAAACTGTTTTTCAGAAAGAATCTTCTCTGTATGTGAAGTTCACAGGCATCAATTCTTCTTTTTTTTTTTTTTTTTTTTTTTTTTTTTTTTT
>PYHW01010739.1:1935249-1945271 GCA_013186435.1 Turdus rufiventris
AGAGATCATGCAGTGTTTCCACCTACTTAGCTTTTAGCACTACAGTCCTTACACTGAACCATGTCACAAAAGTAAGACTATGAACACATTGTAAAATAATCAGCAGGCTTGGCATTAATCTAGACTTGACAGCTGAGCTCAGAAGGGACAGCAAAAATTACCATTATTTCAAATGTTAGTTTTAAATTATGCCTTCTATTTACTTGTGTGGTCATGATGGGCAGTGGGGTTGTCTTGAGGGAAGATAGGGAGGGAAAAAGGTTATGCATTTTACAAGAACTTTATATAATACATGATTAATTTGAGTTTTAATTGGTAGCATAAAAGACCATGGGTTATCAAGGCGAAGAATGTTAAACACAGATCTACATTTCCCTAAAGATTCTTTGCAGGCTTGAACACTGTTGTGAATCCTGCTACAACCAGACCAAGGGTTAATTAATTGTATCCTTTACTGAACAATAAAAAAGCACCCAGCTGAAAGCAACACGATGCTCAGTGATGACTTCTCATGGAGTGCTGCTTTTGACAAAACCTGTGATGTATGTATTGAATAATTTACCTTGAATGTAGCAAAGGCATCAGAAGCAATATCAAATGTTGACATTTCCACATATTTAAAAAAGTCTCTGAACTGTTCTGAAAATAGTATGATTTTGGCCAGGGGTTCGTGGCGGATACACTCTCTCAGCATAATTCCACAACGTAAGGCAATAT
Organism: Turdus rufiventris; assembly: GCA_013186435.1. NCBI lineage: Eukaryota > Metazoa > Chordata > Aves > Passeriformes > Turdidae > Turdus > Turdus rufiventris. The sequence continues at coordinate 1,935,967 of PYHW01010739.1, forward strand.
TTGGGGATTCATATCTGAAGAATGAAGAGAAATGGAAAACATCAAAACATAGAATGAAGATAAACAGGCACCTTTCTAGCAACAGGGAATACATGTGCCAGAAGAGCACCACACACACATGGAGGGCAGCTCCCAGCCGCAGTGCTCTACCCAGCTGCAGGACGTCATCCCAAAGCTCAGGAGCAGACACATAAAAAAGGCTGCCAAAATTTTTCATTGCAAACCTGTCTCTTCCGAAGCCAAAACACATTTTGGTACAAATTTGCACTACACCTCCTCTCTGAGGAGAGACCGTGGGGAGTGTGCAACATTTCAACAGAGCTCCTTCACCCTTTTGGATTTGTGAGAAAGCACAGCCCTGCAATATAATGACCTCCCTTTTCAGATTTAATCCTGAACTCTCAGTTTATCTAAGAAAACTGTAACACCTCATGACCATCTATCACCTCCCACTCCTCTTCTAGAGGACATCACTTTGGAGTCTTCATGAGGAAGGTAGGAGGAAGGTAGAGTCTCTCCAGGCAGTCTAACAGCATTAAGCTTTCTGTGGCTCTGAAAATATATATACAGTAATTTCACTATTACAAGCCACACCATTTTGACTAAAATTTTGCTCCCACCCCAGAAATGCGGCTTACACTCAGGAGCGGCTAGTATATGAAAAAAGTTCGGAAATTTCCAACCCCGGAAGTGCAGCCAGGGTGCCGAGCCGAGCACCTGCCAGTAAAACCTGGGATTGCGCGATTGTTACAAATTGGTTACTCTGCTGCATGGCGGGTGGAGGCGGGCTCCGTGCCCCCAGAACGGGGGGGGAGGTGCAGGCTCCCTCCTGCCGGCCCCTCAGCTCAGGGAGGAGGTGGGAGTCTTCGTCCCCGCCTGCCACCGTGGGGCAGCACCGGGCCGGGGCGAGCAAGACCAGCCCCTAGCTGAGCCAGCAAACCCCGCCATCCCACGATTCTGTTACTAAGTGGCAACTTTGTTGCACGTGGGTCCTCACTGTGAATGACAGAGCAGCTTATAATCAGGTGCGGCTTGTGTATGGACAAAGAACGAAATGTCGCCAACACCCAGAGATACGGCTTATAGTCAGTGCGGCTTGTAATCGTGAAATTACTGTNTTTTTCAGTTAAGAGGAATTCTGCTCAATTCCTCTTCTGCAGAGGCTCTGTCTGTGTTCAGGACACAAGCACCCATTCTTCAAGTTACAATCCTGTTATGGCACTTGCACTGCAATAGCCAGGAGCCAGTACACATCTTGCCCTTGGAAAGGAAGGGAGGGAGGGAGCAGGGAGGCAATTCAGATCATCTTCCATTTCTACAAAGTCTTGATTTCTTTAAAACTGAAATTAATCTGAAACAAAACTGTTAGAAACACATTAAAAAACAAAAAGGATGAAATCCAGCAGTCAAAAAGGACTTAAAATGAACTTTTTCAGCAGTCTGACAGAAGTCATGTGAAAGTGGTGAAGTCCAGGGGGACAAAAAGCACTCTCTGTTTCAATAAACTGGTTATACTATATCAGAGCTGTGTATTATCACCCAGAGCTTATCAGCATCGTTTTTCCCTTGCACAATTAATTCCTATCACTAGGCCAAAAGAAACACAATTTTTTAAAAAGGAAGAAAACCACAAAATGCCATCTGTGCTGTGAGTGGGCCCTCAAATTTACCACCAGCTTGCAGTTTAAAAGAATGGTTGTGTTCTGAGAGCATACCAGAGCTGCATACTTCAACCTGCTGTCAACAATAGTTGGCTTAATGAAAATGCATTGCTATTCCAAACAGGCAAATGAAGCTTCCCACCCTCAAGGAAAAGAAGGCACTCAAACTCCTATTTGTTTTGGTTTGGGGAAGCATTTGAAAACTTGAATTTCTTACTCTTCAGACAGCAGAAATTCACTGATGTTTCCCATTGAGGCATCAACTCCATTAACAGGAATACTAATTTTTAAGGAAAATGAGGCAGAGCTGCTCCTAGGAGTGCAGCCAGGAAAATATTTAATAGTTGGCTAATGAATATTTTGGTTGGAATAAAAGCAAATTACATTGTTTCCAGCACAATAACTTTTAAAAACATCAAGTATCAACAGAATCATTCTTAGTCAAATGCTCCATTATCTGGAAGTGGGCTAAGGACCTTTGGCTGTTCACATAAGCAAGGGAAGTTGGGTTTGGCCCCTGGAATAATCCTGGAATAAGTTTACAGGCTGCCCAGTCATAGCCAGCATGTCCTTTGCACCCACACTTACATGCAAAACCACCAGGCAGGAATGATAGAAATGTGTTTCAAAGTCACTTCTAATGAGCAATTAGTGCTCTATGCTGATGTATTTCCACAGCAGAAAAAAACAGAGAGTTCTTCTCTGTTTGGATGAACTTACAACCTAAAGAAACCCCACACAGTGAATACTGGAGAGAACTAGAAAACGAAACAATGGACTTGAAGTATTTCAAAACGCTTATTGTGGAGTTTGAAACAGGCAAGGCTGAGAACAGAAATGCATTTCTGTGTAAAGGGAATCATTCTTCTATGGTTAATGCAGAAGATGGCACAAGACAAGGAGATTTGGAAGGCATCGAGACTGCGAGACGCAGGGTTTTAAGCAGATATATTCTGACCTGATTCTACACTACTTATATAGCCTGAGTTTATCCTTGCTAAACTCAAGGAAAATTCTGCAACCTCAGCCAATATACCATTAAAGCTCTAACTGCACTGTGATATGAAGAGGTCATCACAACACAGGTTGGGGCAGTGTCTAGGGTAGATATAGCATGTGGCATTTTGTGTATATATATTTTTTTTATTATTTAATACATTTATTATAAAGAAGCTTCTAAATTTGTCATGCAAGTGCCATAAACTAAGTCTTCAACAATCACTGTCCCAAAGGGAAAATATTTTAAATTATCAAGGCCCAAAGTTATTTTTGGACTAATGCAATGGGCTGACACCAGAGCAAAAAATTGGCTCAAATACAACTGGTTCTCTATGTACACCAAATACTGTACTTATCTGAAATCCTATACACAAAACCTGCACTGAGGTGAAATCCTATACACAAAGCAAGTCCTCATACAGCAGCAAAGTCAAATAACCTACACAAATGAAAGAAAGGGAAAAGAAAGTGAACTATGTGCTGTGTGCTTTCTGTAGCTGAGAAGCTGGAAGGAAGCAGGCAACAAGTTAAACGAAGCCTAATAGGTAGGAATTGTTATCTCAAGCTGGCAGTTCCACTGGAGTAAGAGACAGGAAACACTGGGTGGGAGCTCTGATTGAAGATCCTTCCCACCCAACAGAGATCACATTAAGCCACAAAAAAGCAACATTTTGCTTCTGGAGACTGACAGGGGGCAGAAGAAATTTTGCACCCAATAGAAGTGCAACAGTCACAGTACTCTTAGGCCATTTATCTTACAGTCATGGCAGAGGTGATTTTTTTTTCAGTCTTGTGTAGTGTTTTTTGTGACTGCTCAGATTTATTTAGACCTTTTTGCATTGCAGGAGTGACCAACAGTGTGTCTGTAATACTCAAAATGGCACAAGCCAGCCAAACTCACTTTCCTTTAGCAGATTTCGATGTCCTATATTTCCTATAGCATTATACAAATATATATCTGTATAATATAAACAATAGAATTCATTCCGCATTAAATAAAGAAGAAAACATGTCCTCAAGTCACATTTTCATGTGGTGGTGTCTAACACGAGGTGCTTGTTGCCCACTCCTGCAGCTGACTGCACACATGCACCCACGCTGTGGGCATGCAGCAATCTGTGTGTGCAGAGCCCTGCCCTGACTGCAGGCACAGATTTCAGGGCTCGTTTTTAGACAGTCCCAGCAGCACAGGCAGGGAAGGCATCATCCGTGTGACATCATTGCACTGTTCTGTAGCAGCTTCTCAGGCTGGGCAGGACTGACTCTGGACTTCCATTGATGGATTCAACTGCACTTTTTAACAAGATTTCCAGTAATGGCAATTCTGAGCCAGTGCAGTGGTGAAGAGGGCTAGTCAAGATATCATGAACAAGGAGCCCAAGGACCACAGACACGCTGCTGCATGCAGCAGGATTCTCCAAAAAAAGCATCTAAGTGATGCCATTTAAATTCATCTACTGACTCAGGTCACCTACTGTAAAATGTCTGTCAGAACATATATGCATAAAAACTTTACTATCATCTTAATATTCTTGGTTGCTGCAGATGCCAAAGAAAATCTGGGACATAATCCAAAAATATTTTTTATCTTTAAATAAAACCCAGACATATGGTAGCGATACATGCTCAACTGCTAGATCAAAATGATTGAAAAACTGAAAAAGCAAAGACTGAGGAAAGGGAAGAAAGTAAGAAAATGATGGATTGATGAAATGAAATTAAAAACAGTTTGTAATAATGATGTAATAATAATGGAGAGAATTATCATCACTGTCCTGAGGTTAAAAAGACCAAAAAAAAAAAAAAAAGAAAGAAAAAAAAGATTTAATGCTGAAAGTTGTGGAATTAATTACAGGAATAATTTAAAGCTGAAGTTTACTTGTGGTCACAAGCATTGGAGAAGTCTGTCCCACAGGCACAACTACTCTTTTAATGCATTTTTGCTTCTCTCTGTTCTACCACACAGTGCTCCAGTTTGACTCCAGTTATTTACAGACACAGAACTCTTATTTACTGTTGGTCACTCCTGCAATGCAAAAAGGTCTGAGTGAATCTGAGCAGTAACCAACAATGCTACACAAGAGTTTATGGTGAGAAATGAAGTACACATCACATGGGGAGCATCAAAAACAACCAACACATATTTCAGCATGAAGTCTGGTTGAAGAAATAACAGTCAAATGAAATAATCTGATCATTAAAAAGTATAGAATTCCATAGCAAGAAAGTTAATATGAAAAAAAATAAAGTAAGAACTCTGGAACAAAATCTTGAAAATCCTTTTTTGGTTTTTTTAAACTAAAAGTGATAAAGTAGATCAACTGCAATGCCAGCATATTCCAGGCAATGTTGTTTAATGAAACTCAAATTAAAGCACCTACCCTTTTAGAAGCATGAATAGGATATGTGGATGGGCACTAATGTATTCCACAGTAGGGCTGCGTGTGCCAATTTGTCTTCTCAAGATGTTATTGAATATCTGGGAAACATCCTTTTTGCCCTGTTAAAGAAGCAAAATATAGCTTTGCTTAGAAAAATATGAGGTAACAATCATTTACTATAACATTGATTTAAAGTACAAATTAACCCGAAAACAGAACAGGTCAGCCTTTTATTTTTTTCTCCACAGTCTCTCTACCTCATATTTGCAGTTTCTCCAATGCCACGAAGGCTCCTGACTTCCCCACTCCCATCTGCACCTTTTATTTCCTAAATGAAGATGTGCATTCCTCTCACACTGTAAACCAAGTCCCTGGCTATTTCAAATAGCAACACAGAAGCACCATAAAAGCAAGCCACTACGCTGAGCCAAGAGTGCTGTTGCCATGTGTGCTGTTAATCCCATAGCCTCCAAATGGGAGCGATTGAGCTGGTACCAGACCACTGCCACACTGCCTGCACTTAAAAAACTACAGCTTTTCATTAATCAAATGCAAACTACTACAAGTGTGATTACATTTCTGAAAATCAGAAATGTGCCCATTATTTACCATGAAAAATGAAACAACTGCTACCCATGAAATGGCTGCATCATATCTGTGTCTCAGCTTTAATCAAAACTAAAGTCCTTCTCTTTGTCCTGATGCTGTGCTGTGTGCACCTATCTACACCATCGCATTTTGCCTTCAAATGCTTCCCTGTGCAAACAGCTTTCCAGAAGGTCTTTCCAAATCATGTTCTATTCAGCCACAGGGTTCACCAATACATCTTGTATTAGAAATCCTCTTCCTCCCCCGCTGCTTTCCCCCCGGCACAGTAGACAAATTGATGTGTGAAGTTAAGGGAGGTGGGAGATGGCTGCACTAAGGACCAGTAACCAAGGCACTGAGTCAACAGCAGGTCACTATGCACAGGGCAAGCTAAAGCAAAAGGTCACTTGTAATGTGTACATGCTCATTGATCTGTCTTGGGAGGACAAACATTCCTTGGCAGAGAACTTATTGAATGTTTAAAGCCAAGGAGCAGATAGTTTCACACAGAGGAAAATTCCCAGGTTTCACCTCTACAAATAAATCAGTGCTAAGGAACACAAAATATTCTGCTTTCCTACTTGTTCCAGCCCAGCTGGCTTGGAGACTTGGAGACTCTGGGAATTAAACAGAAGAATCAAATCAGAGCAGGCCAGTCCATCTGCCTTTGTCTGCAACACTTTTTTTGACCCTTGGACATAATTTCAAATGGTCTAATTCTGTATAAAGTCATCCCATTCTCCACTATCTTTAAAACACTCATATCATATGCCTGGAATGCTGTGATCCCCACAGGCTTCAGCAGTTACTCCAAGATAAAAACAATTCAGACAGAGATGAGCTGTTGAAAGGGTGAGGTAAAGATGGACAGAAATTAAGTGATCCCCTATGCCAAATTTTCTATTAGTTACTCAATACTGTGTGCATTGCAGCATAATATTCATGAGCAGAGAGGAGACAGATACAGATATACAGATATATGTATCCAACTGCAGCTAATTTTCTAGAGATCAGTGGTAGTGAAAGCCAGAGCTGATCTCCATGGGTTCTACAGGAGGGAATGGAGGCAGATAGATGGGAACCACAACAGATTTCCCTCACCACCTGACAAACATTAAAATTGTAGGAGTACTTTTGAAACACTCCTTACTTGGATCTGGAATTGAATTTTGCCTTATAATGAAATACATATGGCCACTGAAGCACAAGATAAGGCAGCATGAAAAGAAAGTGGCTAGACAAGGACCAAAAAAACTGCCAAGGAGGCATTATATAAATAAAAGACTATATAATACCTATACTATAATTTGGCCCCTGTTTCAAGGCAAAGTAGGGGAAAGATTATAAAATCACCAGTCCCGGGCTTATAGCTATTTACTGCTGATTTTAGGGGCTTTACAGTTTGTGAATGTTTAGGTTTATACACAGTTACAGCTACATTTTTAGTTTACTTCTTCTGTTTGCACATTTGCCTCAGTTCTTCAAAGTTCAAAACTAAATTTCATATTTCAAATTTCTAAAAATCCAATATGATCTTGATTCAAGGCTCCTGTCCAAACCTGACTTGGATACTTCATAACAATATCATCACTGATATTATATCTTGTTTGCTGAGTGGCAGAAGCAATAAACCTGTGTTTTCTGTGGGTATGTGATGGATGTGTACAAGTCTCCTCTACACAGCCTTTGAAAGCACATCTTCAAAGGGAAGTTCAGCTGTGAAAAATTGGGATCAAAGTGAGCAGCAGGGCTGTTGAGGAAGACACAGGGAGTAAGCAAAGTAACATTATTGCCTTTAGAAATCAGTTTTTCAGTAGGCTATGATTTGCTTTTTACCATTACATACTGATAAAAAAAATTAACTTGCATGTTACAGATTGATGATATTGCTCATTCAACCAAGAAACTTAAATACGAACTGTGGCCAGCAATAAAACAAAATGGAAACAGAAAAGTTGATAAACTGGAAAAGTCAGTGGGAAGACATGAAGACAAAGCAGCACATGCTCTTACTGTCCTCTTATTCAGTGACATTTGGTTTCTAGTGTTTTGTCCAAAGAACATGTATAACAGCTTGGCTACATGATTGGAAAAATTTTGTGAATAATAAAAAATGCATTTTGCAATAAGAATTATAATAATTGGTTGTAATAACAGCAATTCAGCAACAGATTAGGTATTTCATCCAATGCTTGCTTTTAAAGACTGTATGTTCAATATGTTCATACAGAACTTCTTTCCTGGCATAAGCAATACAGACTGTTGTGTAACTACAAAAGTGCAGAAGTGTCCCTTCTGTGCTAACAGTTTCTTCTCCTCCCCTCTTTTCCATTTTTCTTAAAGGGTTTTTAAGGGCTTATGTTGTTAGGTTTTGAGTATTCTTGTAATTAGGCATTTAAGAGGAGGCACAGAGAGGACAAAGCATTAAAAAAAACCCTTCTGAACTTAAGACATGGGGCAGAGTGAGAGAATTCCACTGAGAACATTTTCAAATATTAATACAAAATAAATAAATCAGTCCTTGCTCCTGGATTTGCTGGGGGTAGGGGGCAGAGTGGGAAAAATGAAACATAAATCACCCATTTTCCTCCCTTTCACTGATTTACAAAATGGAAAGAAAATAACATCTACACGACTCCCATAGAAGGTGTCTCTTGAGAGCATCAAATCTCTTTGAGAAACTGATTTTTCTCTTCAGCAGCTGCCTGTACATTGGTTACTGCTCCTGTTCCACACCCAGTGGTGGAGGTTTAGCTCCTGCGAGCTGGGGATTTCCCACTGATGGTGTCGGACACTTGTGAGGAATCGCCAGTGCCCAGGAGCCACAGAAATCATGGAACTCATAACAACAGTCCCTGGGGGACATCATCCCAGCTGACTGCAAACCACAAGAATGACAATGAGCTGACAGTGACAGAGTTTATTCCCATCCCTACCAGTCAACAGTAAATTAACAGGCTTGATATTTATCCTGAATTACTGCAATCTTCGCTACTATAACTCTTCTCCTCCTCAATTATAAGCCAGTTTAGTTGTCATAGCAGTTGTTTACTACATTTTTTGCTTTAACAACAAAGCTGGTGAGTAGTTCCACAGAATATGTAATTTTATATATAAGTCTATAAAATTAAATAATATATATGCGTATACATTCATATTAATCTTGCTACCATGAGAAAAAAAAGTTCTATTACTTTCTTCTTTTAGTCCAAACAATTAAGTGGGGGATACCCAAATTGCCTTGTGACCTGCTGTCTGTTTTTAACATGTTTTTCAATACCTTTCCTCACAACTAAACCATTTCAATTCTTTCAGTCTTTGTCATATGAAATTCTCCATGCTTCCAATTACTTTTATTCCATGTCTCTGAATCCTTTTTAGATTGGACACTCTCCAGAGACAGCAGGTAGCTCTAGTTGCACTATCCCAAAGATCATCCCTGCAGTTTATGAGGTTGGTCCTAGACAGTATTCCCAGCACCATGTCCTCTCTTGTTTGGATACACATGGCAATATTTCTTTATTATTTTTGTTTTAATTTTAAAAGAAATCAGATTTACAGTAATTTCAAGAGCATAAGGTGCATTGGACTATAAGGTGCACCTCCAGGAGCCGGCAAATTTCGCAACTTTGTCCATATATAGGGCACACAGGACTATAAGGTGCACTTCTGGGTT
>PYHW01010739.1:1945321-1974366 GCA_013186435.1 Turdus rufiventris
TTTTGAATGCAATGAAATTTAGACTGCAGAAAAATATGGTTGTCAACACCAAGACCAAGGACATGAAAAAAGGGATGCTGACCTACCTCAAAATCTATCAGCTGCAGGTTGGCAATAAGTGTCACTAGAAGGCCACTGTTGTAGAGCTCTTGTGCCAGTTGGGCCACGATTTCTGTGGGTGGCTCTTTGTCTGTGGTCCCACACAGAATTTCCTTCATTGCTTGCAGAGATTTTGACACTTCCTCCGATGCCTTTTCACCAGCAGATATTGAGTTTTGTTTTTAAAAAATGAAATGAAAAAAAAAAGGGTGTTCTTTTAAAAGACATGCATTTCAAAGTAAAAGTTTCTAAATGCACTTACAATGATCATTATCTATTGCAAAATGATATCATAATTTTAGGTAATCATGGAGGCTGGAGCATCCATACTGTACCCTACAGGCCTTACACAAGATAAATTAAATTTTAACATGACATACCATCACTTAGAGACCATGGGCACAAAAATAGGGCCAAGAGAGCAGTTACCAACCAGTGCCAGTGAGATCCTTTAACAGGTTTGGAGGCAGGCACAGCCCTGCAGAGGCAGCAGCAATTTCACTATTGCTCCCCCTGTCCTCCCCAGTGAGTTCCATGGTACAGAAAGGGCAAGAAGTGCCAGATGAAAGTGCCAAACCAGGTGGCTGCTCCCACCCGAGGGTGGCTGCTGGGTTGCCTCCCCATCCAGTGCTTTCTGATGGGCTGTCCCAGCTCCTCTGCTGGAAGCCCAAAGAAATCCTCACAGCTCTGTGGCACTGCTTATCCCAGCAGTGAACACCATACAGCCACTTGCTCACTCCCCCTCAGTAGGATGTGAGAAGGAACTGGGGGGATGAAGTAAATTTTTAGATTGAGATAAAAATAGCTTAATAGGATAGAAAAAGAAGGGAAAAATAGTAGCAATAACAACAATAAACAGCAAGTGATGCACAATGCAGTTGGTTACCACCCAGTGTCCAGCCAGTTCCTGAGCAGCAGCCCTGGGCCAGCTTTCCCCTCAGCATTATGCACTGAGCAGAATGCCATGTGATATGGAATATCCCTTTGGCCCACTGGGGTCAGCTGGCCCAGCTGTGTCTCCCCCCAGCTTCTTGTGCCCACAGGCCACTCATTGGTGGGGTGAAGAACAGAAAAAGCCTTGACTTTGCAGCACTGCTCAGCGACAACTAAAACATCAGAGTGTTATCAACTCTATTCTTATCCAAGTTCCAAACACAGCATTTTACCAGCTACTAGGAAAAAAAAAGAACTTTATCCCAGCCAAAGCCTGACAGATTCTCATTGCTGCCACCTATTTCTCCTCATCAGGTGTCGTTTGAGCCAGCATTCTCCACAAGGGATTTACTCACTGAGCGCACAGGCACTTCAATCTCAGGTTGAGAAATTTAAATTAAACAATTTGCTTTAGTAAAGCTCCACAGCTGCCACCAAGTGAAGTAAAATAGATCTTTCACATCTTTTGCTCCCACCTAGAATATACTAATCCTGTGAAATGTTTTGGGTACTTAATGTAGAAGATGAATCAGGAATTACCTTACAAAGTATCTTGACCAGCAGAATTACAACGAGGGAAGGAAAGAGACCTTCCTGTAAACAGGTAACAGTTTAGCATTCATGCACTCAGCAGGTTTAAATGAGATGTGAGTGATAATACCCCACTTCCCAAGGAAAATGACGACTGGCTGCAGCACTGGCTCGTCCTCTCCTCACAGCTTTGCTCCACTTCAAACAAATAAGGACTCTGTGGAGGAGAGGAGTAATTCTTTCATGTGGGTGCGTGTGCTATAAATCCCACCTGCTCCAGCCATGGGGCTACAGAGGCAATGGCACTTTCTGGGTTGGGTTGTATTTAATACACGTGTGATCTGCAGCAAGGTCGATTGTGTTCTTTGGCAGGGAGCAGGAAGGAAGTAAGGAACAGGTTTGAAAGCAATGCTGAGAATGACAGCAAAGTGCCAGGCAGGATGCTACAGACAGATAGGACAGCATTTCACATCTTTGAAAAACCTTAACTTGAAGTTAGCCTTTTCTTAGCATAGAAGTTGGGAAAAAAAATCAAGACAAACACAGAAAACCCAAGAGTGATTTGTAAAAGCTAACTGGAAATTAATGGATGTTCAAAGCCAGATCAATAATTTCTATATATCTCTCACATATATTAAAAGGAAACTCATCATGCTTTCAAAAACCACCCCACAGTGCTCTGAAGAGGCATCTCTCACCTGCTGCTGATCTCCCAACACTTTCAATCACAGATTTTATTCACATTAGTGAATAAAAAATATAGAAAAAACTAGAAGTCCAAAAAAAAAAACCTCCAAAACAAACAAAAAAAACCTAACCACAGTAAAAAGAAACTTTTACACTGCAATTGCCTGAAAGATTTAAACATTGATTTTGCACAGTATAAAGAACTGCTCTCCTCCAATCTCTTTGTACTTACCAGTTTTCTGCTGGTTGAGATAGGTCAGCATGAGCAGCATGTCAATGAGTATGACTATGTGATAACTTCCAGCAGCAGAAATCTTGATGTTCCTTTCCATCAGCCAGCAAAAGAATCTACGTTTACCTCAAATGTCAGTGGTGTTTCACTCAAGCTATCCCACGGAGTACAGATGGGATTAACAACAGGGGCTCTATCTTAGAAACTAAAGCTCTAAATCTTTATAAGAGATAGGGAAATATTTTCATTTCAAAGGAAAAGGCCCATACATTTTTGGCTTTCCATCCTTTCTGCTGGGCTGGGTGTGAATATCTCTGGCATTCTGTAGTTTAAAAAAAACATTAATAACTTTGCTTTCAAGTATAAGTAGTCCTTTCTGATATGTAGAAAAAGGGTCTGCAGGACTCATCTTTAGGTTTAATTCTCAAAAAGGAGGCCAAAAAGTGCTGTGTGAGAAAATGAAACACAGAACACCAGTGCTGGAGGGCAGAAGTGGCCACCACAGCTGCAGTTCTCTAATCACCCACCATCCCATCCGTTCATCTCCTCAGCTTTTCCACATGCAATTTACACTTCATGTGCCACCTCCCCTCTATTCATGGTCTGTATTTTGATGTGCAACTCACCACCAAACGTTATTCACAGTCAAAACTAAGGGCTGCTCCTCAGTGGATATCCCTCACAGTATAGCTGGAGGAAAACCATAATCCCCAAAACAGATTCTTAAATTAACAGCCTCTGTTTTGACATTTCCACTGAATCTCACAGCAATTTTAGAATAATTCCTTAAGTACATAAGCACTGTTTCTGGGATGGAAACTTCCTTAAGACTCAGAGAAAAAAGACATTTCAAGAGCCAAAGACCCAACATCTGTCCAAAACAAACAACAAAGCACATTTATTCGCTCAAAAACATGGAAAGTACAAGATGACAGACACATATCTGCATAAGAAGTCAGACTGGTCCTGACCCTTTAGGAAAAATTGCAAAAACCGACAAAAAGCCTCAGCAAGACGTCCTTCCCCCAACAATGTCACAACAGAATTTCAGTGGCAAAAATAAATAAATAAATAAATAAATAAATAAATAAATAAATAAATAAATAAATAGGACTTGCTAGTGCCTTCCATGACTTCCATGCTACTTTTTATTTTACATCAGTGGCAAGAGCAACAGCAGCAAAGTGCTGCAACCATCAACCCAGCAGAAGTTACAATGTAAAAGAAAGAGTTTCATGAAATATCAAAGCCTTTCAGCCATTTGCCTCACTCTTGCAATTAGGCACAACCTTATTTCCAGCAGATTTTCCTTTTATCCTCTATCCTCCATCATGACTGAATTTATGTCATTATATTTAGAGAGGCTGTTGTGAACAGAGGGGGATAAAGAAGAAAAGGAGAAAACTAAACACATGATCCTAAACAGAACAGCTTATACATACACATACTAATGTCAAAAGTGGGATATGCTCAGTTTTGGACAGTAAATAGTTGCAGGTAGGGACAAAAAAGCAAGGAAGATATGCAAGGTGATTCCCAGCTCACACACGAGTTTAGCGTTTGCACTGCTGTTCCTGCACAATGTCAGGATCTCAACCTCCTAAGCCAAGTTTCTGGTCCTTCCAAGAAGTCTCTTTCCAACAAGAACTGATTCTTCATCCACAGAGTATAGTGTACAATGACCACCAACCCACAAGAAGTTTTGGGGCCCATTTTGAAAGACAGGATTTGTGTAAATGTTGAAATCTAACAATCCTTGGATTACTCTGCCAACCCTACTGGACTGGATAATCTATAACAGCTTTGGAGATGGAAAACACGCAGTACAGATAAACCTGCACAACTTCTCTATGTTAAATTATAAACATGTTCCACATCCCCTCCTCATAAAGAAAATTTTTGTCAGCATTTATGTATCTTTCTAAATCTACCAACAGCTTCAACCAGAGCTGAAAATTTTATAAATTGAAGATTGTTGTCTCAGTTTATTTTCCTCACAGATCAAGGTTTTGTCACTGTTGACTTAATGGGAACATAACACAAAGAAAGGAGCTATGGAGAAATGATTCCCTGAAATTCTACATGAAAAAATCTTCCCTGAAAGACTGATTGATCTTCATGTGTGGGATGGGATAGGGAGAGGAGAGCCATGAGAACATGACAATTAGGAGCATACAGCTTCTGTCTGTGTATCTAGCACATTTCCAGGTTGAAAATCTCTCTCTAAACTGTTTCTCTCTTGCACAGCAGCAGACAGTAACACAGAGAGATGCCTGCCAATGCGATGTTAAATACTCCAACGTGTGACTCAGTGATCTGCCAGTACTCCATGCCATATATTGCAAATAAAACCATAAAGCTCTTTGATTCAGTCTTATCTGGTTTAAAAATATTCTCATTGTGTCATTCAAACCAATTTTTCTCCTAAAAAACAGTGCCAATGCAGCTCTCTCTACATGGAACTGTAAGGATTCCCAAGAAAAGCCATTAGCAGAATCCGAATCCAACAGCCATGTACCTTCAGGATCACCCCAACTGACTTATTCTTGATGGAATTTCATGCTAAATGGTTTTACAGGGCCAAACTGTGGATATTTTGGAGCAGGAGGCCTGATGCCTGTCATTTAGCAAAACATCGTGGACTAGTACTCAAGGAAGCTGGCAAAGACAATTTGGCCAAGCAAGCACAACAGGGAAACGCCTTTTAAAAGGATGTGTGACCAAATGGAGAAGGCAGGTATGCCCCACCTGGACATAAATTCCTTTCCCACTGTTAATCCTGTACTTAACACAGAACTAAAGGTTCTAAAGGTCCTTAAAAATAAAAGCAACCTGAAGAGACAGGTCTAAACTCTCAGCACCAGAACCTGATAGTATCTGGAGTTTCTCCCACCTCTAGAGCAATAGCAGGCCTTAGCAGAACAGGGAAGCTGAAACATGAAACGCTCCACAAAACCCCAGGACACACAGAGCTAGGGGGAAGGGATGCCAAACCCTTCTTATCTCATTCCCTTGGTTTCAGTGTGCAGCAATGAAATGGAAAGCAATTTTGCAACTGGCTCTGGCAGCTGCAGAATCGCATCCATGGGTATTCATGTTCCCAGCAGTCACGCAACTGCTCTTCCATACAAATGCACACAGAGCCCTCTGCATGCACCTCATCTCACACACCAGTCCCCAGAGCTTTACCCAAGCAGCAGCCAGCAAGGTGAACAGCGGTCAGGAATGGTTCCCTTGTTGCTATGTAAAAAAGCAGGATTTATTGATAGCAGTATTTGTTCCAGATATCTTGAAGTCTTTTAATTGTAACCTTAATAAAATGCTGTTATCCTGACCCTTCGGAACAGCACCAAATTTGTTACAGCACGTGGAGATGAAAGAGAGGACAGATTACAGTGACCTACCTGCATGAGCAGCCTTGTTAGAGAGATTTAAGTGAAAGGGGCAGAAGCACGACACTTCAGGTTATTTTACATCTCGCTTCACTATGCTTCTGAACACTGACTAAAGGCACTGCAGCCTGCAGTTCTGCCTGACAGGAAAGCACTCAGCACAGGGCTCTGAACCTGCTCTAACGCATTGGGGTTCATTTTCCACAATAAATCCTTGTCTTGGATCAGCTATACCAGAAACTGCAAATCTTTCAGCCCATCTAGACCACATGCAAAGATTAGACCAAGTTTCAGCCAACCTCAGATCCGTTTGCTGCACTAAATTAAAAGCCTGTGACACTTGGAAGGCTTTTGCTGCAGGGCAGGTTCAGAAAATGTGATCAAACCTGTAGGCACCACAGATGGCACTGAGTCAGGCTGCCGCACCCGAAGGTGTTTGGTTAGCAGCAAGAGGCTGATGTGTTCAAGGACGTCCTTCAGTGACAAACTGGATGCCACCCACACTGCTATGTGTTGACCGGGCTCAGCAGCTGAACACAAGGCTTTGAGAAGTCAGGATGTCACACCCCTTTTTTGGTGAGGTGCGTCAGGCACCCTTTCTATCAATGTTCTTTTACAATATCCATCAACAAAAGACACAGAAATACACCAGTAATAAATGAAGCATTGTGACCAGAGTGTCATGTGCTGTCCATTCTCCCTCAGGTTCAACAGATATGACCTCTTGGTCATGGCTTCTCTTCTCTTTATCCCTATGTAATGCATCCTCCAAGTGCTATAGGAGTTTGTGTCAGAAAGAAGGAAGAGAATCTAAGCTTTAAAGGCTTCCTTTCCCATGTATTTAAAGACTTTCCTGCTTTTCTAGGTAGTTCCAGAGTGGGCATTTCTCATTAAATTCAAGGACGGATTGGTTCTACATGACTGAGATTAAATTGTAATGACATTTATACAATACTGTAATAAAACTTAATTAATTGTTCTTCACCACATTAAAGCCCGAACAGCACGTCAGCAACCATGCCCCATGAACCCTTTATTTTATTTCAGATGTTGGAGGAGAGGTGGATTCTTGATAAAGAAGGTTTCATCTCACTTTTTCAGCTCTGTCTTATGCTACTTAATCTCCCAATTATTGCATTAAATTTGCCAGTGCTGCAATCCCTTCTTTAAAATAGATATTATTTTTTAAAATGTGTAAAAACACGGTTTTGGAAAGAGCACATCAGAGGAAAAGGGGTCAGATGCATTGGGACTTCTCAACCTGTGGTCTATCAACCACCAAATTGTAGCTGAGAAAATGGCAAGGCTTTAAGCACACATATATCCATGCAAGCAAACAAACAGGAAAACCCACACATCAAAGTAAGAACCAAACATCAAAACTTAGACTGTTTTTCAACTGGGAGTGTTTAAAAAGCATTAAAAAGCACTATGGCAACACTACACTATTTAACAGTTTAAAAAATTAGACACAAAGAGAAAGTGGGTCAAATTCACTCCTTATCTAAGGATACAGATGCTAGTGCAGCCAATAGAGTTTAGTTCAAGCTTGAATGGGTACTACTCCATGAGTAACAGAAAGCACCGTGAAGAAAGAGTGCAAACCTCTGTATATCATGTGTGCACATGGAAATGCCTCAGAAAACATGTATAATTTCCTTCACACTTAAAACTGGCTTCTCTACATCCTGTCTATCAAGTTATATCCTCCACCCTCTTCCCATTACCTGAGAAGTCTTAACTGCTCTGCTGCAAAGTCCCCTCTGCCTGTGCACTGCATAGCTTGGCAGGAATGATCCTTTCTGCATTATTTAAAAACATCCCTTCCAAGACACAGATGGTTCCTGCTGAAAGCTGCATGAAGTTGCATTAGAAGCATCAAGCCCCTCTCTGACCTTGTGCCCTCCTGGCTGCCCACACCACCTTCACCTCATACTCAGGATTTCTCAGCTGGGAAAGA
Source organism: Turdus rufiventris (assembly GCA_013186435.1). NCBI lineage: Eukaryota > Metazoa > Chordata > Aves > Passeriformes > Turdidae > Turdus > Turdus rufiventris. The sequence goes on from PYHW01010739.1 coordinate 1,953,156, forward strand.
AAAGGAGGTTCTCTGCCAGCCCTGCAGTTAATTCAGGCTTTGCTCCATTTCTCTGCCAATTCTGGCCATATTAGCAGCTTTTAGCTGTCTCAACCCACACACCACATTGGCTGCACTACAATAACAGCTTAATTGTCACAGGATAAATCTTCTTGTTCAAGCATCTGAAGCAAGTCCTAGTTGGAAACTACTTTGCACGCAAAATCAGGGATGCTCTGGAGCTGCACCCTGGAAGCGCTGGGAGCCTTGGTTTTATGTGAGGCACAACAGTACTCTTCTAGTTCTTACAGCAGACTAGGAGCTAGAAATCTGAAAAACTGGGCATCACAAACTCCTCAGGCCGCAGGGCCACAGGGTCCAAATCCAGCTCTGAGACATCCAGGGTCTCTGGCTCTTGCATTAGGTAAACCTCTAGGCCCTTCCATGAAAGTCTGACACATTTCTTCTCCCTCCAGAAATCAGATTGGAGGTAAAGTTAAAAACCTTGCTAGGTTTTCACCAGCACCGTGCTTTGTTGCTTTTGTTTTCAGTTAAATTTCTCTAATAATTCTCATGAGAATATGTTACTCATTAGCATTACCGAGTGTCTTTTGAAAACCTGTGGGTCACTGAAAGTCTTCCCATTGTCCTTTCTTCTCCAATTCAAACTGCAACCAACAGTTAGAAATGGCATTACTAAGTTCAGAAACCTGGCTGGATAGAAGCAGGTGTGACTGGGCTGATTGGTTTTGCAAGAGCTATTTTTCCTGCTGGTTTCTAAAGTTTATCATCATCTCAGTAGTAAAGATAGTCCTTATGATTTACTTCCACAAACTCAGGAGAACAAATTTAGCTATTTTCTTAAACAGGTATTTATTTCAGGACAGCTCAGTGGAACAATTTAGATGAAAGGCAGATCTCCCAAGGAGTGCCAAACTTTTCCTTCTGCAAGGAAAGGGGCCCCATTGTGCTTCCTTGACATCACAGCACAAAGTCCTGAGTCAACAGGCCACATAAGCTTAAACCAACCCAAAAATAGGCTTTCCTCACCTTCTGCCTTGCTGTTGAAGGGACTGCCTTGTCCCCCTCTCTCGCCCTGATCTCCCACATTCATCCCAGGGACAGCCTCTACCCCATAGCAATGAAGCACATAAAAACTAAGTAAAAACCAGCCTCTTGCTGTAAAAGAAGCACCATGAAGTTCATGAGTTGTTTCCATTCTAAGACGCCAGGGAAACATTCTGTATCTTTCACTCTGTGTGGAAAACACACACCAGCTGTTCTGACTTGCATGAAAAATTTACAATGAGCACTTGTCCTGGGGTGACTTTATGATGCTGAATTGCATCCCCATTCATTCATTTAGGCCAGAAATAAGTTTTGCACCTTTAAAACTAGATCTGGAAGTGAAGTGGGGGAGAAAGAGAAGTGGTAGAATGTCTGAGGTGGCTGCTTTCAAAATCTATAGGTTCAGTTTTCCCTCTCTCAGACAGTGCAAGGACAGCAGCAGAGAGCTCTCCTTTGCTTTTTAGTTAGTTTTTAGCTAGCTAAGACAGAGAAGTTCCCCAGACCATAGTTTTTTGGGTTTTTTTATTTTCTTTTTCTTAGCACTGTTCAAACGTGCTCTGGACTAAAAACCCAGAAAAACACCAAGAGTTCACACCTGTGGCCCACCAAGGCCTGGAACCCGGCATTTTCCAGCACCAGACTTTCTCTAATAAGAGACTGAGTGAGCTGAACTACACTCCATGACTTCTGAATTTACCATCTCTTCAGAACAGCAAGAAGTTTTATTGTTCATTTTTTTATGCTTGTGAGTACTTCACTTGCTAAATTAATAGTTTTTCTCCACTTTTCTCCAAAGGAATATTTTTCCAAACCAATTAAGAGAAGAGCCACTTAAATCTGCTTTCTAGAAAGACCCCATTCAGAAGTTTCCTCCCAAATTTTGCCCTAAACCAAGACAGCACTCAATGTTCAAGAAGGCTGAATTTTTCCTTGTCACTGACACTCAAACATACAAACCAGCTCCGAGCCAAAAATTCTCAAAACCACAACCCAGAGGAGTCATTCAGCAAAGCAAATAAAAAAAAAACCTCAAAAACAAGTATGGAGCTTCTGCTTTGAATGTCTTCTTTAATCAGGCTCCAAATGATGTATTCAGCAGGGGAGAAAAGACTCTGTTGATTTATTTAGCTACTTATTTTATGTTTCAGTTCAGAGTCAAATTCTCTCTGTTTTCAGGTTACTGAAGGTATTTCAGAATGAAACATCAAATACCAGAGATCCCCCCCAGAAATCCATGTGACTTACTTTATGTAATTAATACACCCTGAGCTAATTGCTTTGAACCGAAGAGTTTCAAGAGGATTTCACTAAAGGTGCAAAGGGCTCCATGCCTACCTTTTGGGTTGGGTTTGTTCTCATACAACTTGCTGCACAAGGTGGGGGAAGCACAGCATGCATGCATGGAAACATCAGCTCCACAGAAAATGTATTAATGTCCCTTATCAATTATTTCTGCTTCCACTGACGGTCACTTTTAACTTCAAATTAGTCTGTTGTTAACTAAAACAATATACTTCTACTACAGCAATAGTAGCAGGCCAGAGTCTCAGATTAAAAAAAAAAAAAAATGCAACCACAAATTCATAACTAGGAGCATTTTGTGTGTTGGGGTGTACCTTATCAAGTGGCCCCAGGAAAAGCAGCAAAGGTAACTCAAGTCTGTGTCATGGAATTAGAAGAGAGCAGTAATGTTAGCAGAAGCCTAGCACTATAAATAGAAAGTGAGTAGCACAGCTCTTTCAGGAAGCACTGGCACCCAGAACATTAGAAAGGATGAACAGAGAGAGATCTCTTTTATACACATCTGGACACATACAGCTTTCCTGGTTTCTGCAAACAGTGCTCATCAGAAGAAGAGCTTTTCTCTGTGGGTACCTTCACATTAATTGGCAACCTCATTTGTTATCCTGCTAAAACCATTAACAGTACAATAGTTTTCACACAACCTTCTGAGCTGTTTTGCTAGATTCATTATTGTCTGAAGTAGTGGGAGATCACCCTTGGTTTTGGCCGAGGCTCCTGGATCTCAGCATTTTCTGTCTGACCCCCAAATTTTATGTATTTTGTTTATGCAAAAGCCCCCTGATTTCAGCAGAACCATTCAAACACACAGCTACATCCGCAGGCAAGCACTCACAGAATCAGGGCAGTGACCAAACACAATGTTATTCCCTTTATTCTGCTGTTCTCTCAGCATAAAAACCTTATTGGTCTTCTACAACATTACCTCATACCTTGTCTGTCTTTTTTTCTTGCTTTTCCAATATGGCCATGTTTTCTTTCAGAACTTTCACAATCTCAGCAGGATTTTTGTGCGATTTACTAAACAAAGGCATGGTCTTTCTTCACCTGGAATTCTTTCTTCAGGATAGAAGAGGACTGCCTTTAAATCAAATGACAAACAAACAAAAAAAAAAGCTTTTAAGGTTTATACAAAAACACAATAAAAGCACACAAAGACATTATGAACAAGAAAAGGTCATGCCCCAGGCACTACATTTTGCTTCAATCACCCAGTGGATAAGTAAAAGTTCTCATGTGTAGTTCTTACAAGTTCATGGAGGATTCACAAGCCACCATTAGAACATGAAAAGCAACCACTCAGCACCTGCACAGGAACTGGATGTTTCCTGAAGGAAGCTCTGACCTGTGGGTCAGCTCTCCAGCAAGTCCATGCCTATGTCCAATGTATTTTGGACACTGCACATCTGGCAGGATCCACTAGATTTCACATAAGGGTTTCTGTGAGACTTCATCAGCTCCATCACAGTGCAGCAAACCAGCTGCAGATGCCAGCACACCTAAAGCACCCTTTGTTTAGAGCACTGAAAACTGGAGTCCCAGCATCTCTGCCATCTCTCCATCTTCAGTTGCTTTGCTTTGTTAGCCTAGGGGACCTTGAGAGGAAGCAGTTTAATCTATCCTGAGTCTGACAGACTTAAGAATCTGTGGGTCAGATCTCATTCCTGTAGAACATTGCCTGAGTTAAACAAGGAACAGAGAACAGGCTTAAATATAAAGACAAATGTATTCATGACATTTAAATGACAGACTGAGCATTTTAATGAAAATGGATTCTGTTTAATTTAAAACACTCTTCTTCTGTATGGCTAGAAAGGTAAATACCACATCACTGTATTTATACAGGAAAGAAACCAAGTAGTTCAGTTTCTGATCTTACAAAGCCTTAGGGTGTGAATTCTTACGGGTTTTGCTTAGGGTCCAATACCAAGATCTATTGAAGTCAATGACTGGCTAAAGAAGGAAATACATTATGGTTAGAAGCTCAGCACTGCTCTGGACTGTATTCCAGTTCGTACAATAAAAATGAGGTAAAAGGAAAATAAAACAAAACAAAACAAAGAACAAAAGCTAAAAATAATCTGAAGCTTTCATCTTCCACAACAAAAGAAAAACATCACAATTCCTCCACAAGCACATTTGTGAAATTAGTTGAGAAAACATAAATATACACACAGACCACTTCAATCCCATTATTCTCCAACATCTGCAATAAAAAAAAAAGCTTTATATAAGAGGCTTCAAATCAGAGAACTAAACAAGCACAATACACACAGTGTAAAGAAAACCCAGTAGTCCCAAAGAACAAACTCCTCTCATTGTTACTATGGGCACACTACAGAGTCCATCAGGAAATACGATCCCATTTGAGCCATACATCCATGTGTTACTAATCCCCAAATAATCTAAGGAATTAATACCCAGATTAGGCATACATTCTATTGCAACTATAAATAGCAACCATATAAAACAGCCAAGTAAAAAATTCAAACTTCAAAAGCAAAATCGATACAGACTTTGTTCTCAGACCATATTAAAAAGCATTTCAAAACACTTTTGCAGATTATCTTTACAGGAGGAGTTTCCATGGCACACAGGAAGTATTTTTAAATGTCATATTTAAACCAAAAGTTCTTTTACAGTGTCCAAAGCAGGTGAGTTTGCATACAGCTTCTCATTAGTTGCTAAGTCAGTTTTACAGGGATATTTTCACTTTCAGTGTCTGAAACCTCACCACTTTGAAGTTCCCATTTTCAAGCTCCTCACAGTCCTGCTCAAACTCATTTTTATGTCTCCGGTTTTGGCAACATAACCTTCACTCCTTAGCTGAGCTCCCAGCTGCAGAGTCCTGCTCCCATGCAGCTCAGAGGTGCAAGTTTTGGCAGGACCAGCCAGCAGAGCAGAGTCCCTCAGCCTGACAAGGTGCCAGGTTGAAGCCTGGGTTACTAACAGCTCACCCTTTGGGGCACATTCAGCTACACACAAGCACTGGAAAGGACTGTGATTATACAGTATTATACAATAAAGTTGTTTAGATGCTGCTGGCAAGAACCAAGCACTCTGTAATCCCACATGTGGTGCAAATAGAAGATTAATAATTCACAATACGCTTTGAGAAGGACCTGATTCTGCATGTTTTTATTATCCTGAAGGCATGGCATGAGGATGTGATGATGCAAGAGAGAGAGAGCCTGAAATCAGGAGCTTAACAGGCAAGCTGCATTTCAGAAAAGAATTCTTTTCATCCAGGGTGGAGTAGGTATATTCAGATTGCTAAAGTCATCCCTTCATCTTTTCTTCTCACAAGTCTTCACACAAAGAAAAGCAAAGGGGGAGATAAATTGATTTTTCAAATTAAGTATTCGTGAGCTGGAGGTTCTGAGATTTTTTAAAAATTAAGTTCACGTTTCTAACTGAAATGTTGATAATAAACTATTATTTCCTCTCAAAAAACAACTCACATAGCTGTCTAGAGTAATGTGTCTGTATTTAAAATAATCACTAATTTTGCCATAGAACCAACACTTTTCCACTGCATAGTTACAGTATCACTGTCACCACAGCACTGCTCAGTGATAAAATACAATTTTTTGCCACTACATACCCTACCAGCATCTTAATCACAACAGCAAAACGACCAATAATAGGGCAGGAAGGGACTCCAGAAACTGTTTAATTCATTGCTCTGTTGAACAGAGCCAAGTGTCTGCATTACTTCATTAGATAAAAAGTCTTATACACAAAGCAAAGCCTCTGCTACATGCAAGTGGAGGGGGTCAGAGAGAAAAGGTGGAAGAGGCACAGATGTGCATGAAATAACATTTTTGGATTTACCCCTTCTCAGGATTTTTAACCTGGCAAAAGATGATCCATCACTTCATAAAATACACACTGGCAGCTGCAGAACCTTTTGTTTACCCATGCAGGAATCTTCTAGGGGGACACGTGCTGTTCACAATTGCAGGCAGAAGCACATGGGGGTAAAGTCACTGTGCTGAGATTTGGGAGTTGTATTCCTTAGTCTTATGGCTGGCCATCCCATAAGGCAAGTGGCAAAACAAGGACTCCTCTCCTCCAGCTTTGCTCTGCATGATTGGAGTTTCCAGAATCAAAGAAAGCAAAAGCTCTTACTAAAGAAGCTTTTGTCACAGCTGGGCACTTCTGTCCTGTCCTCCTCTTTGTATCAGTTCTCTGCTCTCTAAGCTTTTTCTTAGAAGGTCTTCTGTGCAGTACAGGCATTAATTTGGTTTACAGGCCCTATTCTTTGCATCAGTTATTTCCAGTATGTTTTTTGGAACTTGACTTTTTCCAGGCATCTAGTCCTCTGTCAAGGTTGCTTGAAATTTCACAATAAGTTCAAAAGTTACCATGAGAAGAGAGTTAGGATAAGAAATGGACAGTGTGACCACATAAGCTACATTTTCTCAAGAAACCAGTCTAAAAATAACTGAAAAGCAAAGATGAATGACAACTGAAAAGAATGCAACACAGGCTCACTGAAGGTAGCTCATACTGCAATCCCTTATAAATGTATTTTAAACAGAAAACCACATTAGAATCCATGTATCTAACATGGAAATGCACTGATTTGAATATGGTACCAAAAATAGTTGAAGAAGAAAATCATCAAATCATCTGACTGAGAAGGGAAGAGCAATCTGTGGATGGGATCATATTGAGAGAGGCATAGGAATTCAGAGCCTATCCAAAAATTGTGGTGACTGAAAATAGAAAGGTATTATCAACACATAACTGGACTGGAATACCACTGCCTGGGAAACTGGATGGAGTAATGAACCAAGGTCAGAAAAAAGAGATAAAAGTTAAGACCAGAAAATATCAGATAATGCTGAATAGTAGATGAGACATAGTTTGTAGATGTTCCAGATCCCTGGAAACATTCAAGATCAGATTGGACAGGACTCTGGGCAACCTGATCTAGTTGAACACATCCATGATAGGGGGAATTGGACTACATGACCTTTAAAGGTTCCTTCCAACCCAAACCATTCTGTGAATATCTGCTTCAAGCTGAAGATTTACCATGAGAGATGATGAAAACAAGCAGCTGGTGACATATACAAACAAGTATTTTACAGATGTGACAAAGACAGATGCAAATCTGTGATGAATCACAAAAACAATGATCAGTAGAAATCCAAAGGTATTTGTACCTTTGTACAAGGTGTTGATAGACCTTCATACGGAACACTGTACATAGCCCTGAACACCCAGAGTCAAGTAAAATCAACAGAGGTTAGACTGGGTGGAGAGAAGAACACTGGATGGCCAGAAAAATGGAAAGGCCAGAATGTCTTGGCCACCTTTGTAAGTTTAGAATAAAAACACAGGAAAGCTGAAAAAGTTATTTCAGCTTAAATAACAATAACACTTTATTTATGGAGAAGCAAATAGCTATAAACTGCTGATGAATAAACTTCAGCTTGAAATGTAAAGGTTCCACCCATTGGAGCTTTGAGGTTTTGAAATGACCTACTCTACCAGGCACACTACAGAGCATCTGTTCATAAATTTTTGACACTGCTGTCTGGCAGCAAGGGACAGGACTGAATGAACCCCTTTCTTTCCCACTTTCTAGGAAAACTTTTTCCATCGTGATTCAGTATATGTTTTCATAACATCAAAAATGGACACTCCTGAATTCATAATGGGGAACCAGGCAACTTGTGAAACATTTAGTTTTGATGATGTTGTTTCAATGGTGCTCTTGAGAAGAGCTTATGAGATCAAGGAAAGAAACAGCTGTATCTCACCAGATCAGCTCTCCTGGTCTCAGAGGTTGTCTCTCCCAGTCATGAGGAAAATGCCTTGGCAGTGTTGAAGGAGGAAATGAAGCTTCCTAAGCCTGCTGCTCCCATTAGCGTGAACATGACATTTCAGACACCAGAGTTGGAATGTCCAGCACATTTATTTCAAACACCAGAGTTGGAGTGTCCAGTGCATTTAGAAACTTTAGTTTTACAAAAATAATTTCATGGAATATCATTCCATCTTTGGGAGAAAAAGTGGCGCTGATTTTATAGTAGATAAGCCATAGAAACACCAAAAGGAAACATTAAAGAGCCACTTTTGAAATGTCAGCCTGTTTCTGTTCAAGTGAAAAAAAAAAAAAAACACCACACGGACTAAAGCAGTGAATTGAATCCAGAGCTGAATGTGGTTTACATGAGTTTAGGGTATTCAGTAGCCTGTCAAAGTTAACATGTTCATGCCCTTCATATTCAGGGCATACAGTCTCTCAAATGTCTCCAACTCTACACACATTTAACCAAGATGGAAAACACAATTTCAAAAAAACCTATCTACCTACTTTTATTCAGTCTCCTCTGCAAAGAGGGAAGCTGAAACACATAGAGATTACAAGACTTACCCAAGGCCACATAAAAAAAAATCAGTGGCTGTGTCAGGAATGCAACCTAGATCATCTGACAACAAAGCCTACACTTTATCAGGCTTCAAAATATCTCTTCTGTCAGTTTGTCTGCTCATAAAGAGACTGTACTAAAAAAAATTTAGTACAGCTATAAAGTTCAGAAAGATCTAGTTCTGATTGTAGGCACTCTCCACGATTTCTTTGCTTTTAAGTCATATATTTCCTCAAAATATGAACTTGTGCAACTGAACCTTTGAGCACAACGAAAGAAAAATGCACACAGCAACACCACTCTGCTCAGCAGCCCATCCCACTATGAAGTAACTCAGTAAAGCCCAGTAACAAAGACTTCTTCCTGCCCACAAAAGCAAGAATGGAAGAGAGCATGTGAGCCCATCCATGCACTTTTTACAGATGCTCCTCTGGACAAAACATTTGGTCTTCAAAAATAAAAGAGCAAAAAATTTTCCTCCCCATGGAGTATCAGACATTTGTCTTGCCTCACTTCCCAATCTTCATCAAGTTATTGATCAGAATCAAAACATTTTGATAACTCATATTGTGTGAGAGTTTCTGGAATGGAGAGACCTTCATTTCCCTTTCACTGCAGTGTGCCTATGACCCATATATTTGGGTCCTGAGTTAGCACACTTTCCTCATCATTTTGTCTAACTCAGCTTCCACATAGAGGAAGAGATCCTCATTTCTCTCTCCTGCCATATTTTGGGAAGCTTGCAATACAGAACAATGTACTCAAACCAAGAGATGAAAGCCCCCATGAGTGATAAGCACCCAGAGAAGCCCAGTTTGTCCTTTCGCCCTCTCCAGTGCAGCCCCCTCACACAACCCACGTTTTATTTGATTCACAGAAGGAATCAAGGCTATGGAACAAGCAACTTCTCTGCAAATTCTCAATGAGTTGCAGATTTTGGAAGGTGCACTGCAAATGAGACAAAAGATTGACAGAAGATGGGACAGTTTATGGTTAGGATGAATGAATGCCATCCCTGCCTGGCAATTTAATTTTCCCAAAAACTCAAGAATTTACTTATCATAAGCTTTGATGTTGGCTACTCGTTACATTAGCTGAAATGAAGATGGATATTAGCTGACTTCACCTGAAGACACAAAACATCACAGCAATGCCTACCATCACCACAAATGTCACTTCTTTTAAGCAGCCTAAAGATCAGACATGGAAAAGAAATAGGCAGCTCTGCCCTTAATCTGATCACCTCTACAGATTGAGAATAATAGCATCATACAGTTGTTCAATACTGTTATGAAACTGAAGGCACTCATGGTGATGCTCCACTCAAGTGCTGTGGTGTAGCTCTATGGAAGCACTTAAAGAAATTATTAACTCTTTTTAACTGAGCACTTGAAGGCCACTTTAGTAAAAAACAACAGAAAAGCCTCACATGTATAATCCTTCAGCAAACAGAGGGGATAAAATGAAACAACAAAAAGCAATATGACCATTGAGGCAACCTATTTTGATTGATCTTTGTTCTATGATGGTGACACTCTGCTCCACATGTATTCACATCCCTACAGCCTCTGTGGGAGCCATTCAGCTGTTGCTGGGCCACATGGTTAGCCAGGTCAGGGAAGTGACCCAGGTTAACAAAAAATAGCCTGCTGGGGAACAAAAAGGTCACACAGGTTTCCAGTCCAGTTCTGCTCAGATACAATCTAGAGTTGTACCAGCACAGGAGGGGAAGAAGGGGATGGAAAGAGGGTACAGAGACAGGGCTGCTGGAGGAGATGCTACAGTTCACCAACCAAACCCAGGATGGGGACATGATAATCATAAAGGGGGTATAAATGTGTGGTGATACAAACAAAATACTAATCATAGAATAGTTTGTGTTGGAAGGAATCATAAAGATCATCTGCTTTCAAGCCTCCTGCCACTAGACCAGATTACACAGAGCCCCATCCAACCCGGCCTTGAACACTGACAGGGACGCACAATTTCCCTGGGCATCCTGTGGCAGTCTCACCACCCTCACCATAAAAAATTTCTTTTTAATATCTAATCTAAATCCATCATGAGTAGGGTACAGAGAATAGAATTGAAGTTAAGGGCATTTTAGGTGTTTGACTTTGCTACCTTGTGTCTTTCTATTGGAAGTCTTGTGTTTTCACATCTATTGTTGTTGTTGTTTTTGTTGTTGTTGTTGTTATTATTATTGTTATTATATTACAAAACAGCATTTGCACAGTGCAATGCCCAGTAACATTCAGATTATCATCCATGCAGAAGTGGCATCCTGTGGCACATACTCACACAAGCATCACAGGATCTCATAGGGGGTCTCCCAATCATGCTAATGAACTAGCTAGAAGTGGTAGGTTATTACTTCATGTTCAATAAAACTAGAAGTATATGAAACTAGAAGTTTTAAAGCCACCAAATTTGCAGGATTGATGAGTCAAGAATATTTGGGATCCAAATTTGCATTTGCTACCACAGAGGTCTTTAAAACCTAAAAGATTAAGAATTAAATTCCATGCCTAACTGTAGTACATAGCAAAACTCCCACAAACTCAGTCATGCAGAAAGAGCTCACTCAACTAATGTTTCTGAAGTACACATAGTTCTAGAAGAGCCCTTAACAGCTTTTCATTTACTTAAGTAAAAGGGAAACCAAGTTAAATATCCATTTCTAGTAGGAATAGTAACTGTAGAAATAATGAAATTGGTAATATGATTTAAATAACACAGGCAGCAGCCAAGAGGGAATAGGGCTTCCTCTAAATCCATTAGTGAGAAACATGGAGACGATTTTTGCATTAGGTCCAATATGACTAAACTTACCTCTTTACACAGCATTCACTTGATCAAGTTCGTAGCAAATCTGCTATGCTACTTTCAATAGCTACGTAGCAGATTAAAATAATTTTCTATAGCAGTAATTTCACTTTACTCCTAATATTAGCCTAAGAAAGAGCCTTTGCTTTTAAGAAAAACCCCAACTTCCCTTAAGCTCCATTCAAGTTTTGCCTGATCGAGACTTCACGGCACAGAATCAGCATTTCAGGTGGACAAGACCTGTCGCTGCAGACGAGGAGCTGGGTCCTTCACATCTGCTGTTCCTTGTGGCACTTCACACGCACGCTCTCCTTCCCTTCATCTCCTTCCCCCTGCCTTATGCAAGTGGCCACGCTCCCATTCCTCTGCATCTCCAAGAGCCAGTCCGCAGCTGCAGGCAGCCCGCGGAGAGGAGCGGGAGAAATGATACATTGCAGATATTTTATTTTTGGAAACCACACTGTAAATAAAGCCATTTCCAGAGATATTCCATGGACACGGAGTGCTTGGTCGCAGAGCCAGCGCCTTATGTAACAGGAGGAGTATTGTTTAGGGTTGCCTGCATTAAAGAGCCACTCCTGGTAACACAGTTTACCAAGCTATAAAAAGCTACCAGCGTAACTATCGAGAACGAGCAGGCTAGCGGTTTATTACCAAAAGGCTGGTGCTACACGGAAAAAAAGGAAAAGTTTCATTAAATCACCCAACTTTCGGAAGACATCACCTCGGCTGACACTTACTGCGAGAGCAGAGGTGGGGGCTCTAGGCAGCCCAGCGCAGCCCCATGGCCAGGTAGGTGCTGAAGACAGCTCTGCCTCCCCGCAGCCCGCGCCGCCAGCCGCCTTCACCGATCTCCCATTGGATTCCTCTCTATTCCCCGCCGCCGAGCACCGACAAGTGGCAGAGAGCGGGGATCCCGCGGCTCGGCCTCTCGCTCTGCTCCTGAGCGGCCGTCAGCCTCTGCAAAAGCGGGAGCAGAAAGGATCGCTCGGACATGCACAGGCGCTCACAAGCAGCTGTAAATTTCCACTGCCCGCTGGGCTCCCGGCTCCTCGCTGTTCCTGCTCCGACGAGCTCTGTGCCTGGGTGTGCTTTTTCCCCCGCTGCCCTCCCCGTTTCCCACTCCCTCGCTCGTCGTGCTCACAGGCTCTCACACACACCCCCCGAACTCCACGTCAGAGGAACGCGCGGAAAAGCAAAGGATGAAGCGATGGCTCCGCCGAGAGATTTCCCCAGGGTTAAGGGAGGCCATGCGGCGATTCCGCATCACTTCTGTAAGTTTCCATTCCTCTCCCAAGTCTGTCGGTGCAGGGGGAGGCATCGCTGACGGGTCCTCGCACCATCACGTGGCTGCTGGAATTAAATTATTCACCTTGCCGTCCTGCTAGGAATGCAAATAAGGGAGCCCAACGGCGGGTTGTTGTTACAAGATAATAATAAAATCAACATGCTCACGCACCGCATCTCTCAGCAAAGTCCTGTCCAGAAAAACTGAAGTTAAGCTGCTTCCTCCCTGACTATATATTATTACACAAAGATCCAAATACTTTTCCAGAATAATACTCGAGGGAATCAAAAACCCCCGACCTGCAGTACACTCTGAGCAAAATTTAAATCCTGATGAAGGAAAACATTAGCCCAAAGTATTTTTTCAAAGGCTAATGTGATGGGGAAAACAAATCATAAAGTATTCTGAAGCAAGTACTACCAGCTATTATCAAGCATACAAATACAGTACCTCACTTTTCTCTCTCAGCAACTGTTGTTTGGCAAGCGCCACACACTCCCAAATGGAATGGCAAGTGCTGTCCCCTCTGCCCCCAGCTGTTGAGAGCAGGAAAAGAAGGATGCCTTACTACGGGCACTACTAGGGTGGGATTTAAAATGCATCCTCATCTGGATCTTGGCTGAATCCCAGCAGGGATGTGTGCCCAGCGTGTCTTTCTGCCAAGCTTCCCAGCTTGGGGGAAAAAACTTTACCTCCCATCGCCTCCTCCTCAGGGCATAGCCTAGCCATAGTCTTACATTATTAAAAACAATTTGGTGTGCTACATTTGCTAGGGGAGCTGATCTCAGTGTTAGCAGTGCTACAGTTGCATCAGATCTTGATTTAAGGCTCACCTGCAGTAGCTATTCACAGCCCTACATTAAAGGCTGCCAAAAAAGCATGAGAAACCTCATTTCTGAGGAATACAGATGAAACAGACACCTTTTAAAGGGCTACCTGCATTTGCTTGCAATGCCAGCTCTGAACGAAGCACACAGGAGTATCCCAAATCCTCACTTTGAAGAGCCACTCACCTGCCCCTCCTGGGCTCAGAGAGGCAGCAGCCATCCCTGCCCCCTTAACCTCCCTGCATTTGTTCCTGCCTTTGCACAGGAGGTACCAAACCAACCTTAGATCAGCAGATTAATACTCTCAACTTATCTGTAAAGTACGTCACCGCTTCTGCTCACACTTTACCTCAGAGATCATCAAGATACTACAGCGTTGTGGTTTTGGACTGCCCCGAGCAGCACTGGGAACAGGCATTAATTAGAGTTGCTCCTGCTGCACCAAGCACTGCAACAAGTGACACCAAGTGGCAATTTCCGCTCCAAACCACTTGTGAAATACTCTTCCAGCACTGAATTAAAGGCTTCACATTAGCCACCACTGAGCAGGTTTCCCCTCCAGGCCTCCTCCACAGAGAGCTCAGGAAGGGACACTCTGGATGCCAAGCTCTGAACAGGATGAGCCACCCTTCAAGGTCTCCACGGAGCTTAGGAGGCACATCAACAACCTGCACAGATGTGTCGTGACATGAAGGACTTGGGGGAAAACTGGCACTGGGCACCTTTCTGTGGGTGCCCTGCTCTGTCCCAGCTGGGTGGGCAGATGAAGGGGGTGCTGGGTCTTGTGGTACCCTACACTCACTCTGGCATTAGCTCTTTCTTTTAATGGGATGCCTCAGCCTTTGGGTAAACAGTGAAAGTCAAATGAGAAACACTCTGCCCTTGGGCTACTTCTGAAGGCACTGGGTTTTCCTAAGGCAACAGGACAATTGAGATACATCACTGCTTCCACTTTGTGGTTTTGGGAGGAAATTTTCACCTCTACCTGTCACAAGAGAAATTGTATCTTTTCTATTGTATATCCACCATCACTTCAACAGGTAAAACTCCAACTTTTTGGAGTTCAATAGTGGTAGGTGTTACCCTGAAATCAAGCTATCACCACAAAAGATTGAACTATAACAAAAAAGCTGTTTTAGTTGCACATAAGGGGCCCAGCAGGGATAATTTATATCACTGCACTCCACAAAGTATTCACAGACCATTCTGAGTTTCCCGGTTCCTTGGAAATATATGAAATTTATCTACAAAGTAACTATCCTCTATTTCAGACTAAATATGCCTATTTTCCTGATTCAAAGCAATAACTGAATTTGCACTCAGTGGCAGTTCAATTTTGCCCATTTCTACCTAAGGAAATATCTTAGGGCTTTAACAGGAGCCCTCTACACAGCAGCAGAGCAAGAAACTCACCTGCCTCCATTCCTGCATTGCAGTAGAAGAAACGGCAAAACAAGGCAGCTAAAGGGACAGCAGAAAAAAAAAAATCCTCTGCTATTCCAGTACTCTGTTTCATCTTAAGTAGAGTTAATTCTCAGATGACAGGAAAAGGCCCCAAACCATTCAATAGGAATTAAGCCATAATTACTTGGTGCTCTTATCTGTTTGTTGGGGGTTTTTTTGCTGCCAAGAGGTTATTAAATATTTTCCCCCAAAAATGTTTTGTTCAATTCTTAATTTGTAGCCATCTAAAATCTAGAATTATGTAATTAAAAATAGACAAAAAAATTTTACAATCTCAAAATACCTGGAAAAAAAGTCTCTGCACTGTTAAAGTACTCCAGCTTCCACATATTTAAATTTCATTATATTTGTTTCCTTTAGAGAGAGCAGAGTCTTCGGGCTAAGGCATGGTTAAAGTACTTTGAGAAATGTTTGTCCTTGCTTTCGTAACTTAAAATCATTCCATCTAATAAAGACCAAAGGAAGAAAACCCTGGTTGATTTTTTCTGCTCTTTCCATTTTCTAACGTGGAAAAGAGAAACTTCAACAACAAGTGAAATCGCAATAAATTACAGCAGCAGGTGATAAACACGTGGTATATATACATTAATTCTGCTTATTTAATCATCCACTTCCAGTCTATCTACCTCCTCTGCGATTACTTCCAGCATTCCAAAACCCTAAGCAGCCTCTAATAACAATAACAACAACAACATCCTTCCTTCCCCCCAAATTGTTCAATGCCCCAGGCCATCAAAATTCAGTTATCCACAGCAACAGGTCTAGTTGTGTAATGTTGAATATCAAGAGGAGAAGCTTTAGCATACTAAAAAGATTGCCCCACCCTCCAAAACCTGAAAACTAAAGAACATCCCCCACAGGATTTCATGCTATTCTTACAAATCCCAAGATATCAACGTTTTTGCAGTTTATTGGGGAGGAGGGGAACTAAAACCAAGTAATTTATATAATCTGCATCGTAAAGCTGTTACATTTTAACTAAAATCATTTAGCTTTATGGCAGAGCAATATAAAAAGTGCCCAATAACACTTCCAAAACCTCGTAAAATAAGATGCTTTACAGTAACTTTATACTTCTGTGTTATTCTGTGAGTTCACAGACACTCAGCTTCTTCAGATCCCTGCAAGAGCAGTGTGGCCACTTCAGATTAAAGCAATTAAATTATTCTTCATCGAGTAGATCCCAAATACAGACATACAACACGCACACGTTCTCTCCATGTAATCTCAGAGGGAGAAAAACTTGGAACTGAGCCTGTGAATCAGTCCCCCCAAAACAGCTACCAGCACCAAAAAGCAAATTAACATTTGGCTGCCTATCCAAATACAAAATAAGTCAAAAAAGGGCCACAGCCTATGGAGGGGCACGTGTTTTTCCCTACAGCCATGTAAAAAACAGCAAAGCTTCTGGCCTCTTTCAGGACTAGAAAATTAAAATTTCTTCAGTGCAGTGTAGAAAACACAGAGCAGCAAGATGCAGTGGCTGACCTGTAGCTGCATTTTAGCTGAAGTGGAAGGATTTAAATGGATGCTTTATATAAGCTACTCCTAAAAATGCAGACATGTCTTCAATGATTATTTCCCCCTCCTCTTCCTCCTAGCTCCCTCTAGTGCTCTGAAGTATGTACAGCCTTTTCCTTCCTGACTTATTTAATGCAAATACAGTTGCTAAGATGATGTTTGGTTTAGTTGGAATTTTGGAAGTTTTTAAGATCTGCAGTAGCTCTTATAAACTGCTCGTGAGTTTTTATTGAATGTGTTATTCATGTGTACAGTCACTCCAGAAACCAAGCACTGACATTGGCCTTTCTACCAGAAACTTTTGTGCCTTAATACTTCATGTACAAGCCAGTGTATTTAAAAGTTTGCTCATTTTAAACGCAACAAGCTCCAACATTAGAAAAAGTCAATTAAAATTAATCCCTTTCCTTGAGCATTCCCACTTCCAAGTGAATTGTGTCTAAACAGAAGTTTACTACAGCCCAACAGCTGAAAAATATAACATATTAAAATTTTATGTCTGCCCTAAAGTCACTTATAAAATGTTAATTGTGCCCTTTATCTACTGTGTCCCAACACAAACACAAATAAGAACCATACCTGCACTCCCACTTTTATGAGCGGAGGAACAGTAAATTCATGACAACCTTGTGCTTTTCTCCTGCAGACTCATGCAAACAGAAACTAGGCCCCCAAAATCAGTGACTGCCTGAAGAGCCAAGGAGGTATTTTAAAAATAATTAACACTTTCACCTCTTCAAACTGCTTCTATCCCAGTTCTGTACAATCACCTTAGTGGCCATGTTTGTTTGTTTTTTTAAGGTCCATTCACAAAATTAAAAATGAAAATAGGAAAGACCATTTCAAGAGATGCAACAAAAAGACCTTTGATGAAGACCTAAGACCTTTGATGAAGACCTAAAACTGTTCATCACATGTGCCAATCTTGCCGTTTCTATCGCAGCACACTTTAAAAACACTTTTCTTCATGGAGTTGAAAAATTATTTTAAGTGTATAAAAAAATCCGTGATCCCCCATTTTCAAAACAGTCAAGCAATATGAATAGTGTTTAGTCTTCTTGAATGTATTGAATTTAGTTACTGGTCTCCACATAACTTCAACAAGCACTTTTCTTAATGTCAGGCAGCACGGGGTACTGCAGGTTAAGACATCCCCTTCCACCAGGATGACTAATGCAAAAAACCCTATAGATTTCCCTACAACTTCCTCGCTGGTCAAAGACAATGGAGCATCCCTAACCAGCACTTTAAACTTCCTAAGAGTGCTTGAAGCTGCAAGCTGTATTAGTGCATATTCACCTCAGCAATGGTGATATGCAGTGAAAATGTCGGGCAGATCAACTGCCCTTTGATGCCTACAATTTCTTGATACACAATGTGTGGTTGTCTCTGACAAGATGGAATTTGGGATTTAAGACTCTACTGGCCACTACTACAGAATGCTGAAGCTTTTTTCATCCGATGCTTTCAAGATGGCTTGAAGACAAACAAAATTATGTTAAATTTGAAACATGAGTTAAATGCTCCTGTGACTCATTGTAACACCCCATTTAGTATGAGAAAACTGAGGTGGCACCAAACAAACACCCAAAGGTGGGCACTCTAAAATGTGCTGTTAGAGAATATCAGGAGACAGGAATTGTCTTTCTGGATCAGACAAAGCTCCATTACATCCCATCTGTAAGAGGAAGAGACACCAAGAGCAAAGTAGAAAAAGAAACATACACCAGAGGAAAGACTACTATACCCTTCCTCTGCTTCTGGCAATTATCATATTTGAGGTTTCCTGAAGCATTATCCAAAATCACCATGATGAATAGTTACACACCTTTCACTTTAAAGATCCCAAAGGAGCACTATTCTCCTTCTAGGGGGACTCTTAAATCACTTCTGTAATACTCAGATGCAACAGATTGCTCAAGATTGCTTCTGACTGTCAAGACTGAGTGGCCAAGACAGTTCAGAGACTGCTATTTCCTGTAGATGGGGGACCAAACAAGACAAGCTCCAACATCCATTTATTGCATGCCAGTTAGTTCCCTCTTCAGGGCAGCAAAGCCAGGATTTACCTGCAGAACCATCGTATTTTTCAAGTGGTCACCCGCAGACAAGGAGACAAGTACTACCAGAAAGCCCCGTATAGAGGCATGGTGTAATACTCGTGAAGAAGATGAGTTCAGACCTAAGAAGAATCAGTTCCTATTTATGTCACACTATGTGATCTTGGAAAAGCTACTTAGTCTCCCCACTGCAAAATTTATGCATTCAAAACCATAAGGTGCTTTGACACTACAGTGATGGCGCCCAAACAAACACAGCAGGCAGTACCCAGCTTACTTGTGTCCTTTTCCTGCAGGCTGGGATAACAGTCCTGCAGTTTGTGTGATGCAGGTGTCCATAAACTATGCCCACAGACACAACAAACTTCTGAGTCCCTTCCCAGGTTAAGAATCCTACTAAAGCAGAACAGTCGAAACAAAACCAGAATAATATTAGGTTAAAAGTCTAAACTGCTGCTTTCAGATGAAGAATTACAGTTTTTTCCCAGCATCAGATAATGAAACTCAAGCATTACCATAATTCTTGGAAAATGGTTGTTATACTTAAGCAAGTGTTACCCTAAACTGACTTGCCTAAAGTCACACAAGAAAATCTCTGGTGGCCAAAAATGCTCCCCTGGAGAAAGAGAAACCATATATTCTCAGATTTTGTTCCTTGCACATTTTGTCCTGCAACAGCATGAGTTTAACACAGAAGGGTAGGTAACGTTGAGAAGTCATCAGGCTCAAGTTGGTCAAGGAGAGATTTTCCTCACAAGTACCCCAAAGTCATTCCTCCTGGCAAACAATTAAGTGTATTCATCACTTGTCAGATTTCAAACATATTTGCCTTCATGTGACAGATATATGGCCACTCAATGAAACACAGGGTACGTGCACTTTTCTGTCCCACAGGAAGTATTTTACCATTACTTCAACATTATCTTCCTGTCCAGTGGTGAACAGTCCCTGTGGTCACAAAGCCTCAATTTCAGATTTTAGTAATGTATTTTTCTGGTCTCAGGAAGGAGCCTCCAGTGCCTCCCTAAAGAACTTTGTAGTCAGTTCTGGCCAAAAGTTGACTATATTGAGGAAGTTAACCTGTAGGCTACTCTTTGAAGTCCAATACTGTTACTCCCCAGTGGGGAAAACCTGTCCATGCACGTTCCCACACTCCTAAAAAGCCATCTGCTGTTCTCCCCATCTGTGCTGCCCAACAACTGACATTACAAATTAATTATTATGTCAGACACATGCAACTACAAAATGTCCAATTAAGGGCTGAGTTCCTTTTGTTTTAATTAACAAACCAGGGTCATGCCTCGAAGTCCTTAAATGGCAGCAGGCATGCTGCAGACTGGCATTTTTTAGCCAAGTCTGTCCTGAACAAGGACCAACATGAGCAGTGTGTTCATCTTTAGGACAATTTCTGTTTTGGAGGGAGTGCAGCTCTGGCACCTGGGTATGCTTTGATTCAACTCCATTTCTGTGCAGCCTCAGCAATGGAGATCCCTGACAGGCTCTGTATACCCGTAAGGAAACCACTTGCCACATGACATTAATGGCAAGCTCTGGATATATAGGTTGTAACAGGTCAAATATACTCATGGAAATCTTCTTAGCAAACAACATTCCTCGAGACATCTCCTAATGAAATCTAACAGCACACAGACCTATATACACAAACTTTGTCACAACCTCTGAAAATAGTTTAAGAATTTAATTTTCTTATGCTAATGGTCAGTCACATACCTGTTCCCTTCTCACAGCAACTGAAATTTTCTTCTGTGTGTGTGTTTTTGCAGTGTGTATTCACAAAATAACTTTTCCTGTCATCAAAATCTACACCTCTGAAGGGTAAAAGACTACTACTGTCCACTATAGAAGTCATGTTTAGCATTGAAAATAAGTAAGGTGTATGCTTCTCAAATGAAGAGTCTCAAGCTGTATCAGCCCAGACCAGAGAATTTATCTACTGTCTTTGCAAAAAAAATTATATTTTCAGCTAGATGCTATCTGACCTTGATCAGATAGCAGAATATAACTTCTAATATATGCATGCAGCACCTTGAATTTATGAGAGCTGTAGCTCTAATAGCAGAATTCAGAGAGAAAAGTCTCAAAACTCTTCCTTTCAGAACTGCAAGTGCTCATAAGGACACAAAATTATATCTGGCACTGTTGCAAATTTTGGAGTTTCCACCCAAGTACCACTGAAAAGAAATGGCTTGTTTTCTGAGAGCAGGCAGAACCCCGTGAGAAGGTCACCCAGCAAGAGTCGTATCAGTTCAACTTTCCATGACCACAGCAGGACAGTCTCTCCTAGCTGTCATCATGGGATGAAATTACTTTCACAAGCATAAGAACTTCTATTGAAACATTTCAGCACACAAAGGCCTGTATCCAGAGAGCTGCAGAGCAGGCAGGTAACCAAAGATGTGAACATAAGCTGTTTAATACCTTGCCATTTAACCCAAAAACCACATTACCCATTTTACGTTTTTCCATTAA
>PYHW01010739.1:1984348-2040751 GCA_013186435.1 Turdus rufiventris
GGGGTTTGTGTAGGCTCATGTAAATATGCTGGAAAGTTTGGGTCATCTTGTGACAGCTTCATGCTTGAAGAACAGTGAGAAAGGATGTAAGTAAAAAAAATTTCTTCACATTGCTTGAGTGTTCCTGAGCTAGATCTTGACAAGGTGTGGGTTGACTTTTTGAAAGGGAAATGACTATTTCAACACTACATATTCTCACGCATATTCTCCTCCTGATATCCCTTGTAGTATTTACTTGTATAAATTTTGAAAAGTCAAGTAGCTACAACCACGTTTAATTTCTCACCCAATCTCTTACTTACTTGTCCATTCTGCACCTCTTGCAGTGCTGTGTGACTTCCTTGAGGAGGAGAACCTTACCAGTTCCAGGGAGGAGAGCACTGAAGGTAGTATAATTTGAATTTATGGAGGGAAAGAGGAAAGGAATGTATATTTGGCACTGTTTCTGATATGAAAATTGCAACTGGAAGGCAATAGCTTTGCCTTTTATGGTACCAGAGGTTTGTCAGCAGCGCTACAGGAAACATGCACCCAAGGTTGTTCATCTGGTAGCTGGAGTAAGTAGCCTGACCTTGGCTGCTTGTGTCTTGCTCTAGCATCATTCTCTTGCACAATGCTGGGAAAAAGAGATAGGTGGTCACAAGGATTCTATAAAGGGAAAAGAAAATCTCTCCAGCCAGATGCCAGTGCACACCCTGACCCATCAGCTGGAGAGATGGTTCTGAATGCTGACAAGGTAGATGTATCCGGTGTCTGCTCATTCCCCATCCTTCTGGCTGTGATTGGTGATAGCAGCATTAGCGCTGGAGAGATGAGTGGTGGGGACATCTGTCTTTTTTGAAATTAAAATTGTACTATCAATTTCAAATGCAAGCTTTGCTTCTCCATGCAAAACAAAGCTTTTGCTGCTGAGTTTTGGGCACTCCAGCATGAGAATCGGGGAGGCATTTCCAAGGGGAGTGTTTTATTTCCCTATGGCTTACAAATTATTGTAACTGAGGACCAAGAAACAAGATACTGTTCTGTCACCCATCCTCTGAAGTAATCCATCCAGATATAGTAAATGTATGGAAATATCTGAAAACACACAATAAATAAGGACAGCAGTTTTAATCTACAGTGGAGAAATTTATTACTAGAATTTCTAAATATTTTTAATTGAATGTATTTTTAATTTTTTTTTTAAACACAAATATTAAATTTATTTTTTGATATTTTACATTTGTGATACTACCATGCACAGCAAAAGGGTGGGAATGGCATAGGGCAGGTGGTGTCCCTTAGACCAGTAGTGTAGGTTTCCAAAAATTGTTTTGACTTTTTCTGTAATTGGACTTTAACCTTTCCACAAGTTAGTGCCAAATGAAACTATTTCACAAGACAAAGCTCTTGTATCACTGCCTGTTGATACTTAGTATTTTGCCTTTAGCTGCTGGTGACATAAGCAGCAGGGGTTGTGGTGACAAAAGATTATTACTTCTTTCGCTGCTCTCATGGTGCTTCTGAGAGTAACCACGCTGCTGTGGCATAATTGAACTTCTGGTACCCTGGGCAACAGAAGTCATTGTCTACTAAGTCAAAAAATGAAGGAATAATTTTTATGAGCCTTACAAGAATGCAGTATTTCTTGTCTGCTGGGGAGGTGTCACCCCAGCACATTTGCCAACAGAGGTTTGCTGTCTGAAAGTGGAATGTAAACCTAGTGTGGTGACAGTGGACTCCACCTCTAGAAGTGGAGTAGGGAAACAGATTTGCTTATGTTTTTGTGCTTGACCATTGAAGAATAACAACATTAACTGAGAAAGAACTGGTTCTTTCTTCTGCCATCATCTTTTGACACACTGAAATATGTATTTCCTTTTCACAGCCCGTGACAAAGGTGTAGAGCTAGTTTTAAAATGAGCCTTCTTGAATGGGCTTAGCACCTCAAAGGTACATAACTTTGGAAGAGGAGCAGTTCTAAACCAGTAGCTTAAAAAATGTTTCTTTTTAAAAAATATTCTTTATAAATATTTTTAGTGGAGGAAGGAGGCATGAGATATGGGATGTGTTAATTATTTCAACTCATACGCCTTGTTGAACAAAATTCATCAAACTGCTTTTATCTGAAAATATTTTGAATGTTTTTTCACCTACAAGATATACCAAAACTAATGATGGGACAGGACAGTCAGCCTATGCAGCTAAGAGAGGTTACAGTTATAAAAAAAAATCCCAGTGTCTTTTGTCAAGTAAAATATTCAGTTCATTCAGTTGAAAATATTCTCCTGTATCACTTTTGTGAGTTTCAGTGATTAATTTTTAGTGGGACTCATTTGCTGGTGTTTTAAGAAAGGCTTCCACAGCTCCCTTTAAGGCCTGCTTAAAAAGTTGCTTGAAGGAGCATTGTGAACCATTGGAAGCCACTCCAGTTCATCACTTGACTTCTGTTTCACTTTCTTGATTAGGTTTATGAACAGACTTCTGGAAGTTTAATGTGTCCTGCTGTACTGATTGTTTTTCAGAAGTGCCTCCAAATGAAATGAGTGGGAGCCTTAGAATAGTCCACTAGGAGTTAGGCATGTTTTTAGACTTTTCAGGACCTGTAAATGGTAATTTGCATTTCAGGTGATGTGAAGATGTTTTGGACTCAATTGGGAGGTAGAAAAGTGGATGTCATATTTGAGCAAGTGCAGAATGTGCTGTCGTCGTTGAAGGAAAAGATCAAGAATGGAACTGCAACAAACCAAGGTTTGAAATACTTGTAGTGGTTAAACTGGACTGTAGAGCAGCTGTGGCCTGCATTATGCAGGTCTGTGTGATATCTGTCATAATCCAGATATCTCTGAATTTTAAAACTTAGCTGTTGGTGGTTTTAAGTACTTTAAGAGAAAGTCTTTTCTCTTTTAAAAAAGAAAAGTAATTTCAGGTCAGGTACAGTTGGCTATTCTCTTGTTTTGCCTGTATACTTTTTGAAAAAATGCATGGCTCTTAAGCACACAGAACTGAAATATTAACTTTTGAGAAGTAATGAAATATCTGCAGTGCCTTGTGTTGCATTTATCAGAAGTTTTAGCCTTTCAAGCTGATCTCATTGAATTGAGTGGTTTGGGGATGGGATAATAATCATCTCAGTATTATTTTTTGTCAAAGACAAAAGACCATTGTAACTTGAAACAGTAGTAGAAAAATGTGACACTAATGCATTTCAGATTGTTCCTGATTTTCAAGGAAATAAGCTTCCTCTAGCTACATCAAAATACATTAAAGTTGTAATTCTCATAAGCTTGGAGAAGTACACAAATTTCCTCTTATTGGTTTATTTAGTTGAGTAAAATTTATTCTTGTTAAGTCACCCATATAAATGTAATCTGTGGATCTTATTGGGGGTTTCTTGTACAAGAAAATGTACAGTGGCCTAAAGCGCTTTTAAACTAATATAGCCACACACTCTGCATTATGTATATAACACTTCCTCTAAACTGGAAGTGCCGTTTTTTGTGCTCTTGAGCTCCCACATCGTGACAGTTATGACAAAATATCAAAGCAAGATATGCAGATAATAAAAGTTAAACTTTAATCCCAAGATGACATAATGAATCTGTGATAAGTGCAATTTAAATTTTTCTGTGCTTTGTTTCTGTAAAGGTTTCAAGCTAAAATAGTGATGTGGATTTTGATGAGAGTTGTCTGCCAGCTTGTAATATTTATTGCATGGGGTAAGAAGTTGAAGCAGAACAGGTCTCTTGCATTCTTCTATCTGAAGGCCTTTTCCATTTAGAAGCAGCATTAATTTGGTTCTGCCAAGTTCCAGCCCTTCCTAGCCTGAAGATGATCAGTCTGATGACCAAAGTAGAAGCTTACACTAAATTGTCTTTACATATATATTACTGCCACTGTAGGCCACCAGTTTATGTGTGTTTGGAAACATTGCAGCAGCTTTCCAAAAGCTGAGGGATATTCAGTGCCAGTTCGCAACTACAACTTTAATTCCTAGATTGTCTGCTAAGGCCAGTGGTGCAACATGTTTCTAGTATATCAGTCTTGCAATTCTCTAGGCGAGCACAGTGAGGAGAAACAAGTGTCTGTGGAGGATTTAACACTTTGTTTTACCTATTATCATTACTTAAATTAAACTTAGTATCTGTTTTGGTTTGGTTTTTTTGTGTAGAATGCTGGCAAGCTTGGGCACTGGTGAATGAAGCCAATCTAGGTGATCTCTTCTTAACCCTGGAAAATGGTACGTGCATTTCCATTGTGTTTGTTTGGTTTGTGGATTTAATTTGTCTTGTTTTACTCCCCAAAATCTGAATTCCCTTCTTTATCAATAAAATAGATCTGAGAAGGCCATTAGCATTACTATGAGGAAAACCTAATTATTAATTTCTTCTAGTACTGAACTGTGAACTCTCACCCAGATTTGTATTTTTGTGGTTTGTGTGTATATGTATAGTTGTACCACAGGAAGAGAGTTTGAACTGGTAAGCCCTTATGAACCCAAGGTGTCTGGGAGCAGTTATCAGCAGTGGCTCCACTAGCTGAAATAGCTTGGCATCCTTTTATCTCTAACAATGAAGGGAAATCTGTAAATATGTTTCATGTATGTCACTCTGAAAACCACATGAAGATTTTTCAGTAGGGCACTTGCTAACAAGCTTTTTGTTAGCTGTAGTTCATAGCAATGCCTTGTTTGTTATGTGTTTTGTTAATTATCTCTTTAGTAACTAAATTAAACTCAATCATAAATTGAAATCTGGATTGATTAAGTTTTTGCTCGCATTCAATTTTTTTCAGTAAACGATGAGTTGAATGGAGATGGTGCACAGGAAACCAAACCCAAACTGCAGCCTCTTCTTTCAGATGGCAACGCTACAAACATTATAGAATCTTCTGACAGGTCAGTGCCTTTATTTCACCTCCTTATTTGTCATATTCTTTACTGCAGTTGAGAGAGTTCTCAAATTTGTATTTCTAAAGTCAGTGTTTTAAACCCAGTTTGAATCCTGGGAGTTTTCAAAGTGAAAGTGTTTTTAGTTTGACCTATGTGGAATAGACTTTAGATAGACTTGTCTAACTTCCCACATGAGAACGTTGCATTTGGGCATTAGGTTGTGAATAAAGGTTCATGAATATTATCAGGGTTAGGACTTAAGCATCAGTTCTCAGGCTTTCTTTACTGTGCAGATTGTCAGGTGTGTAACTTAGTCTCTCTGTGTTTAGTATTTAGCATCAGCTACTGATTTGAAAGATGGGAGTAAAAATGTTAATGTGTTGTTCCTTTTTTTTTTCCTTGCTGCATTTTAGCATGTAAGTTCTGGGAAGAAGGGGTTTTTTATGCGACTGAATATGTCTATATGTTGTTAGGATGATGACACCACGTGAAACCTTTGGCCTTCTAGCAGTGGAGCTAAAAATATTGAACTGCTAAAAAACTTAACAACACTGGTTGTCTAAGAAGCTGCTCTTCTTTCTTCTTTTTTTCTTCCTTTACTTCAAATAGTGAAAAAGAGGAGATGGAAGTAACCTTCTCAGGGAGTAAAGAAGCACCTAGCAAAATTCAAGGTTTGCCTTTAAATGTGCAGTATCAGAACCACAAGTGCTCTAGTGCATGCCTTGCCAACAGAGCAGTGGGCTCCTACAAGGGTGAAAATCCTCTGAAGATCCCAATCCTGTTTGACTTTCAAAGACGCCATGCAAAAGCAGACTGCCTTTCGAAGTCACTGGATGTGAATTACAAAGCTCCTTGCGGTCGGAGTCTGAGAAGCTTTCGAGATGTGCAAAATTACTTGTTTGAAACAGAGTGCAATTTCTTATCTGTTGATCACTTTTCCTTCAACACATATGTGCTGTTGGGCAGGAACACCATGAATCCCGAGCCCCTCGTGTTTGAGTTTGATATTAGCAATGGAGCTGAGTCCGTGCCTGTCTCCTTCTGTAACAATCTCGACCACGCAAGACTGCCTTATTTCAAGTATCGGAAGTCATCATGGCCGCGTGGATATTATCTCAACAATTTCTCCAACCTCTTTGTTGATTCCTGTGACTGCACAGATGGCTGCATTGATAGGTAAGTAGAAAGGTCTCATCTCAGGCCAGTGACAAGCGATGCATCAGCAGCAGGGTGATGGGGTGTGAAGGCACGGTACCAAACAGGACCAGCGGTGCTGGAATATCTTGTGCCAATGCTTTGTGTTGACTGACACCACTGTGTCTTTCTCTTCTCCAGAACTTGGGTGCTCCTACTGGTCCACCCTCTGTTGTGGGGAGGGAAGTGATCAACAGGCAGATTATTGTGTTCCTTTTCCTTTCTTCCCAAAGTGGCAGTCCTTCATCTTCAGGTGGAGCTGACAAGCAGATCTCTTGGCTTTGGAAAAAGTGTAAGGAAAGAAGGCTTGTACCATGGCAGGCAGGGAAGGATCCTGCATGACAATTTCTGATGCAGTTCCTACTGTAAAATGGCATCCTATAGATGGGGTGGGACAGCCTTGAGGGATCAGATTATTTGAACTGTAGAGGGTTACTGAGGGCAGATGAAGAAACATCCCCGTTCCCAGCCTCTACATGTCATTCTTCCCCTTGTCTAAACAGAAACTACAAAAATCAGTGGTTACAGAATACCTTTGTGGTCTGAGCAGTTCCAATACTCTTGTTCATGGTCATCTTTTTCTAAATCCCAGTAACTCTGAGTACAGACACTGTGGGAACCTCCCACAGTTACCATATGCAAGTTTGGTGGTGTTTTTGTCTACTTTCTGGAAGGGAGTGTGTCTGATCTCTCTCTCTCTGTAGGTGTTATTTGATGTTGATCCATTTTGTATTATTGACAGCTAGGGCAGTTGCATATGCTACTGGGCAACATAGTTGCTCATGAGCCAACAAAAGCTTGAAATCACAGCCTGGTATAATAAAGCTTTATTTTAGTCATTTAGTTTCAGCTGAGTGGTGGGAAAGAGCAAGCGCACAGTGTACTGCTACTTTGCACTGAAGTCCCACAAGAACTGAGATGCTTTTGATATTCAGTTTTGGGGTTTAGGATTTGCACAACTGCTGTGATTTTTTGAAGTTGTCATGATATATAATGGTGAAGACAAGCACTGTTGCTTGAATTTTCCACACTCTAAAATTCTTCACTTCTTGGGGGCTAAGGAGGGAGGAAGATAACTGAGTAGTGGCAAACAGACTGGGATGCTGTGCCAGAGGGGTGATTTTTATCCATTCGATCCATTTGACTGTGTCTGCGTATAATAAGTTTCTGTTGTGCTTCAGCTGTTTGCGTGTGGCATTTAAGGAGCTTGGCAGAAGTATGGGGTTGGGGTGGAGAGAACATAGTTATTGTAAAACACATATAACCAGCCAAGAGACTAAGGAAAAAGGTGTCTGAAACAGCCTTGTGAAGTAAGAGGAGCAGGGAGGGGAAATACAGGTGTATATATGGAAATGCGCGTGTGTGTGTGTAGTCAAGTGCATTTCAATTTACCTAGATTTATGATTGATTTATGCTGCTACAAATCCATTCTGAGATGTTTTACTCTTTATTTTTAGGTCAAAATGTGCATGCCTACAGCTAACAGCAAGAGGCTGTAGTAAAATGTCTGTATCTCCAAGTAGTAAAAGATCCCATGGATACCATTACAAAAGACTGGAGGGACCTGTTCCTAGTGGGTAAGAAAGACTACAGAAGTAAAATAAGAGCATACAAATAAAACAACAATTAATAGTTCAGTCCGTGTGCCCACAGGATTAAAATAACTGCAGTTTTTGGATTACTGAAACCTTCAATTTTTGTCACAATTTTAGTGACAGATCAGGATGATAAAAAATAATTAATGT
This sequence comes from Turdus rufiventris, assembly GCA_013186435.1. NCBI lineage: Eukaryota > Metazoa > Chordata > Aves > Passeriformes > Turdidae > Turdus > Turdus rufiventris. The sequence goes on from PYHW01010739.1 coordinate 1,992,158, forward strand.
GACTTAAGTAATAGGAGGAAAAAAACCCCAAACTTTTGTATTGCAGATCCTGCAGTTTTCACAGCTTAGGTCAAGGTCCAAGAGAAGTGTGAAGAGTGACCAGAGTCCTAAAGATGCATCAGCCAGCTGCTTTTGCCAGACTTGGTTATGGGTGACTCTTCTAAGAATCTCCAAAGCCAGCCAGTGCTTCAAGTGTTTGCTCTTTCTCTTATTCAGCTCCTGTGGATTAATAGGTGGCCTGGAGCAGATGCCAGTTATTTCAGGTGTCTTGGAGAGGAATTATGCAGTAGCCAAGGGCTTGAATCTAAAGGCTTGAGGAGCCTTTTTCATCTTCTGTGTGATGTTAGTTTTCGGTTGACATGCAGAATTAAAGTTGCCAGAGAACCCAGCAACAGATGCAAAAAAAAAGCACAATTATGAGTCCTTTTGGAAATGCTTCATTAAATCCTGAAATTTATGACAGCTACAGTGAAGTCCAGGCATAGGTTGTCTTGCTAAAATCTGTTCCAGTATAGAATTATGTGCTTTTTAGGATTTCTGTTTCTATCTGATTTACTTCTGTGAAACAAAAATACAGCATTATGCCAAGATCTGGAAGACAGACTCTTAAAATTAATGAATCAGCAGTCAAGAAAGCCACAAGCTTCAGAGCATTGCTGCACAGCCAGAGACTTTATATTTCAGTCCACTGCCATATTGACGCTTAGAAGGGGAATTAATAATAGGAACTTCATTATGGTAATGCATGCATTTTTATTGTGTTTTGTTTTTCTTCCTCTTGACAGGATTTATGAGTGCAGTGTGTTGTGCAAGTGTGACAAGCTGATGTGTCAGAACAGAGTGGTACAGCATGGCATTCAAGTCAGGCTGCAAGTGTTCAACACGGAGAAGAAGGGCTGGGGCGTCCGCTGCCTGGATGACATCGACAAGGGGACATTTGTTTGTACTTACTCAGGTAGCAGGAGGGGACCTGTGAGGACATGGAGCATAATTCTCCTTCTCCCATGGTGTGTGCCCTGGATTTTTTTTGAGAACACGGAAATACAGGGTTGGAAGAGACATGTGTAGATGTAATTGTAACTTTCAATATGATCAAATGGACAGAAGAACTTAGAAGAGCTCTGATATGAGATAGTGACAGAAAAACAAAACAATATGAAGCAAAACCTATCTCAGACTGCTGATTTTTTTTCCCTCACAAATCTTTGCATCCTGTACCAGGACTATCAGTAAAAATCATAAAATCATGCAATGGTTTGTGTTGGAAGGGACCTTAAAAAACATCTAGTTGCATCCCCACCAAGGGCAGGGACACTTTTCACTAGACCAGGTGGCTCAATACCCCACCCAACATGACCTTGAACACTTCCAGAGATGGGGCTTTCACAGCTTCTCTGGGCAACTTGTGCCAATGCCTCCCACCTTCACAGTGAAGAAGTTCTTACTAATATCTAATCTAGATGTGCTCTCTTTCAGTTTTGTCCTTTGTCTTATCACTACATGCTCTTGTCTATTTCAGTTTCTACTTCAGCCTATATTGACATCATAGAATTAGAGACAGCATTCATATTTTGCTTTCCCAAGTAATGCTTTTGTATTGTTAATGTAAGTTTGGCCTGTGATAGTGCATGTGATTCAGCAAGCAAGCATTAAAAAAAACAAATAAACAAAAAAACCCAAAAAAAACCAAAAAAAAAAAAAACAAGAAAACTTTTCTTTTTTTTCAGGCAGATTAATGAGCAGAGCTGAAGTATTGGGGAATGCTGAGCAAGAGCTGAAGGAGAAAAGTGCAGTGGATGACAGAGGCCATGACTTTTCTTCCAAAAAAAGAAAATGTGGCATTAACCGTTCAGACTCAGTGGTTGAACTAGTTCAGACTGACAAAAATGACATTCTTGAGAATCGGGAATCTTTGTCTCAGACTAATGATAATGTGGATAATGAAAAGAAATCAACCCTGTAAGTTTAGCAAAGTAAGCTCAAACATAACTAAACTAATATTCTGCTAATCTACAAATTCTGTTGTATAAATTAGAGTTCGTCCTCATGTGAGGGTGGTGGTTTTTTTCTTTCTGAACTTCTTTTTATATTCCTGATTATTTCTTCTAGTGGGACAGAGTTTTCCTCTCTATTAATTTTACTTATGTGTACCACTTGGCATTTTCTAGAAATTCAGTTCGTCTCTTGTGTGTACTTGAGCTGTTCAGGGCAATAATAGTAATGCTAATTTGAAATAATTAATAAAATATACTTGAGATAAATTGTTTAAAGACACTCTATGACACTGAAAAGTTTGATAATGCATCAGCCACCAGCTGTTCTGCACTTGCTCCCAGTCTTTAAACCATTTGTTATTTGTAACATAACCTTTCCTGCCAGAAACCTTAAATTCTCCTGTTAAGAGCCTGACAACAACTGACTTTTGCAGTGAATATGTTTTTCTTGTTGAAAGCTGTACTGTCAAAACTGTTGAAAGTGGTAGCAGGAAAAGGCAAAACTCTGTAGGTGCTCTCTTTTGAAATAATATGATATAATAATAACAAAGCAGCAAACAATTTAGTTCTCAGCATGACAGCTGGAAAAGGATGTAAAAAAAGATGCTGATCTCTCAAAAAAAGTTTGAGCAGCTGCTTTCTTACAAATATTATAGAAAAACTAGTCTAAGTTCTCAGTTCTTAAAAACAAAATACTCACAGAACATGGGGTGAGGCTAGATGGTAGGCTCTGCTGTAGTTTTTTCTAGAGAAGAGAATGGAACTAGAGACTGTTAGAGGAATGTGTGTTGTGAGTTACTTATGGGTCTGTTTGTCTTATAATTTCCTTTTAACTTTTCTGTACAGGGTTCATCTAAAGAACTCACGTGATGCAACTGTGAGAGAGCTTGGAGCTAGAACACTTGTTTTTCGCAATCACCAGCTAAAAATGGTAATAAGTGGCTTTAACAGATTCATTTTTCACTGTGCTGAATATGTGTGTTAATTTTGACATTTTCATCTTGTATAATTAGATAGTTCTAATGAGCTTTCTTCATGAGTTTTTGTCACACTGTGAGCTGGGCTGTCATGCTGGAAGCTGCACCCCATCACCTCTCCATTATCCATCCTTCAGCATGTTCCCCCAGACCAGCGCTGTCTACTCTCACAGCTTTCCCTTCTCCACCCTTCACTTACACTCCTCAAGATCCTGAAGTAATTATTCTCCCCCTGCACCCCTTGTGTACAGGGTTAGGGGGTCAGAGTAATAGTGTTTTTGTGATGTCTCCCCAGAGAATGGCATAGCAGGGAGAGAAGTGAATCTTAGGGTGTCTATGCAGTTTTCTCATACAGTGGCAGAGTTGGAAAAACTAACCTGAATGTGACTCCTGACCTTCCATAAGTGTGAAGTATTGCCTGCAAACATGTGCAAAGGAGGAAAACTGGTGTAAATGTATGCTGCAGGTTTTACTGAATTAATTGCCCTTGAGAAATGCACATGGAATTTTCATGCAAACATTTTGCAGTGCTGTCCATTCTAGAGGTCCCGTATCTATTGCCTTTTTGATGGAGGAAAAGTTCTGCCTTTCATTTCATTGAAACTGTGTAAAAAGCATGTTTGGGATTTGGCTCAGCAACTTAAAATTCTGGTGAAAATGTTGGGACTTAAACACTTATTTATATGTCTTATTGACTGGGGCACTCTTTCCTGGTTATTATGAAGGATAATTTGAAATTAAGCTAAATGTTACATTGCGGTAAATGTATTAATTTTTCAAATTCAGCCACAGCTATGCATTACAGTAGCTTTGAAACTTCAGCCTTGGAGTTCTAAAAGCCATTTGCTGTGCCCTCTTGGCCCAGAGTTGCATGCAGCAATAACACATCACAGCCTTTTCATTTGATACACAGGTGCACAGTGCCAGCTCAGATGAAGATGATAGTTCTCAGATTCATCAGTCAAGCAAAACAAAACTAACCAGTGGAAAAAAGAAAGGAAAAGAAAGTAGGTTTGCAGAGCTCTACATACTGCATGCTTTGTACAGTTGTGTCCCATCAGGTGATGCACTTTAATGTAGACAGTGTGGGCAGGCCAGTTCTTTGAGAAGAACAGTGTTGTCCATGGATGTTGAGACATGTTGAACTGTCCAGACAGCAGCTTCTCGAATACTGTGCAGTTGTGGGAAAGTCAGTCTTGCAGATCTTGCCGTGTCACACCCAATACCTGCTCCAGCCAACAAAAATTGAACAGGATTTAATGCTGGGGTGGGGAGACCTCAAGCTGGAGAGGCAGTGTGGAACTAATGCTATTTGTACATGTGTCTTAATTACAGTTTGTGGTTCTTCTTGGGAATTAAGGAGGAGAATGATAAAAAATGCTGTGTGGGAGAAATCAGTCTGGAATGGGATTTGAGAACCCTTGGTTGCTCACAGGCACCTTGAGCAAGTGCTTTAGGCATCACAGCAGGAAACAGTCATTTGTGGGAGGATTGATCAGAGACATGGGAAAGCTGTGTTATAGGCTTGTAGATAGCAAGGAAGCTGCTTAGATTTTGGAGGGTGGGGGAAAAGTGGGTGGCTAAGAGTTCAGGGCCAAACAAGGGAAAGGCTTTGGCCTTAAACCAGTGTTGAGAGAAATAACGTACATGTTCATTGACAGAATCCACCCAGCAGCAGGAGGAAGAACATCTGATGGAAATTGGACAGACTGACTCTGCTGGTGTAGGGAGTGCAGGATGCAAAAGAAAGAGTATGTCACTGCAGGGTGTTGACTGTGGCACGTCCAGTGTTCTGGATGACACATGTGATGTGAGGCCATCCAAAAATGCACCCCTAAAAGCTGACTGCAAAGAAAATAGCAGGCAGCCAAAACAAGATGCTCTTTGTGAGGAGTCTGATGATGATGGGATCCTTCCCAAGAATGCTAATGAAGAAAATATTTATATACTGGATGCCACAAAAGAAGGAAATGTGGGTCGTTTTCTAAATGTAAGTACTAAGTTACATGGGTGCTCTTTTTTGTCTCTGCAAATACATCATTTACTTATTTAAGCTTAAACTAGAAAGGTTTTGCACATAAACAGTATGGGCAGTAGGCGCATGACAGGAGAGGCACATGTGGTGCTCCCTGCCATCACAGGTGACAGGGCAGTACCAGCTATGTACCAGCTGCAGTTTTTGGCACCACTGGGTTCCTGAGAGACATATTCCCCAGTAATGAATGATATCTTTTTCGTGATGGCCTTTTTTAGAGGTTCAGAGAGCAAACAGCACATTTTTTTGAGCCACATGGCTTCTCCCAGTTTTGTTTACTTTGTTCCCCATCCATCGTAAATTCCAGTTTGTGCTGGTTTAGGACACGTGTTGTGTTGTTTTACAAAACTTTCCTACTGTTCAGTCATAGGTTCAGAAAGTGGGGTGTCATACTGCGTACGTTTGCTAACTAAGTCACTCAATTTTGTCTTGCCAAGAAATAAATAGCAATCTATTGGCAAGTACCTCCAGCTAAGACAAGTGGTTCACAGACACATTGGCAGGTACTCTGCAAATAATTCATTTCTCTTCATTGACCTGCATATATCTTACAGCAAAGCCCTTGCATATGTTTAAGCTGTTCTTCCTTGCAGAGGTAATATGGTGTTAATATTAGCAGTGCATCTTGCAGAAACCTTCTTTCTGCTCCCATGAGCATACACATGTTCTGACATGCACCTGAGTGACCTTTCACATCCTCTACTTGGCCAACACAGTCATGTAATCCATTGCTTGCTCCCTGGCACTGCTGCCCTGGCAATGGCATTGGGCAATAAACTTTCCATGTGGGCTGGAGAAGGGAAGGAAGAAACTACCTTTACTGGTGACAGATATCTCACACAAAATAGTTTTTTCAGGCAATGATGTGATGTTAGACTGTTTCTAATTCAGATTTTCTGTTTTACAGCATAGCTGCTGCCCAAATCTTTTTGCACAAAGTGTGTTTGTAGAAACTCATAACAGAAGTTTTCCATGGGTGGCATTCTTCACAAACAGGTGAATTTCTGGAAGTTTAATGTTGTTCATTCAAGGCACTAGGAAGAAAAAAGCAGTGCTTAGTTATTTGGGCATAATTACACTGAGGGGTGGCGTAGATGTTTAGATTACTGAAGCACAGAAGTACCTTCTTATAGGTGACTTCTTTTTGTGCACTAAAGAGAAGAAATACAGCTTATTGGTTATCACTAATGAGTTTTACTTAAGTTTTGCCCTAAAATGTAAAGTAGGGAAGGTTAATTTTGATGCATCCACTTCAGTGATAATCTTCAGTGAAGAAATAGGTTTAACTCAGTGTGGTCATTCAGAAAGCCAAGATTCATTGTTGTGTCTCAAGGAATAGCCACCAGATCTGCATCCCATAGGGCGGGATTGAACCCCACAGGATATTAAAGTTGAGACACTGTGGGCCAAACAAGCTGGCTTCAGTCCTTTTCCTCATAGCTGTCAGGACAAGCAGGACTTTGTGTAGCCCAGCAGGTCTTAGGGATGTGACAATAGGATACTCAGAGGTGAAAATGTGAAAGTAAAAGATGCAAATATTTCCTTTGTGTCTAACAGAAAGAGAGGTACAGAGAGCTGGTTCCAGTAAGATATGGCACAGATAAAACAATATGGCAGCAGCTCAACCCAGGAGAGGAAAAATGAATTGTATGAACGAAGTTAGCTGACATGCATGCCAGCAGTAGTAGGTGAGGACAGAGAGGAGAGACTTTGTGCAGACAAACCCGTTCCAGGGAACACTCAGCAACTCCCAGACTGAAATTATGTGCTGTATGAAAAGTCCTCATTGTTTGTTGTCAGCCAGCTGCCTGGGTAATCACTGGATGTCCCCTATACCATATCCAGGGAGAAACATCAGTGAATTACTCTCTTCATCACAATATTCATATTTTTTTTACATTTTCCATCAGTTGTCCCTCAGCATCATAGTCTCAGGTATTTAGTTTGGCATTCATTTTGGACAACAAATTTCCTACTTTAGGCATTTCTTCTATTGTACTACTAGAGCAGCTGGCTCATGAGGAGCATGTGTTTAATCCTGAGTTTTGGGCTTTATGTACATAGTGCAATTCCATTAAAAGGTATGCTGTCAGACCAAAGATGGCAGGCTTCAACAACATATCTAGAGAGCTGTTCAAATTTCAGTGATGCACTATACATAGGAAAAATAACAAAACTGTGTTATTCATTTAGATGTATCACTTACATGGTTTTACTTTCTTCTTTTTTGTTTTGGGGTTTTGTTTTGGGCTTTGATTTTTGTTTTTGTTTTGGCATTTTTTGTTTGTTGTTTTGGTGGGGTTTTTTTGTTTGTTTGTTTTGGTTTTTTGTTTGGTTGGCTTTGGTTTTAGTGGAGTTTTCCTGTTTGTTTGATTTTTGTTTCCAGAATTTCCCTCTAAGTTAGAGCACATTGTTTAGACTCCAGCCCTATTTGCTATTGCCATAGGCAAAGCAGCGTGAGTATGCAAGAGACTCCTTGTATCCCTTGTTTCTCTCCCAACAAGCTGCCTGTGTGATGCTCCCTGCCCCCTGCAAAGTTTGGGTTTGCATGTGTGTTGTTGGTGACAAATTGTTAGCACAGTACTGTTTCACTTAGTTCAAGCAAGCTGACTGAGTGTTTTATTTCTTAGACTTGTGAAAGCTGGAACTGAACTCACGTGGGATTATGGTTATGAAGCTGGAAGCATGCCAGAGACAGAGATTTCCTGTCACTGTGGAGTTCAGAAGTGCAGGAAAAAAACCTTATAGGCAAAGCTTTCCTACTCTGATGACATCTCGTACCTGGGGATTTATATGCTGGAAGGGACGATTACTCAGCGAACAGCCCTCACGTCCGTGGTGCTAATTGCATTCAACTAAAATGCCTTTGACCTGATGATTTTTTTAATTCACATTTAAACGTCACCTTTGTAGTTTACAGAATTAAAACTGTTCTTAGGACAGGCGTCAAACCTTTCCTAGGCAATTTCTGTTCTCCTGGTCTTCCTCCTCTCTGCTTCTAGTCCACAAGCAAAGGTCATAGTGCACTGGAAGAATTTCTGCTCCGTGCCATCTACAGCAGAGACTCGACTGATGAGAGCAACAGTTCTTTGGTGCTTTCCGTGCCCCATCACTGTGCTGGGGGTTTCAGATTTCTGAAACTCATTATGAATGCAAGACAGCCTGTCTGGGCACTAGGACTTGTTAAAATACACCTGAGCCTGTTGGATCCAGTGGGACAGATAGTCCTGAACAGAGACAGAATTAAACAGAACAGTTCTGCAGAGCTGTGTTTGTGCTACAAAATGGACAAGTCCTGCTGCAGCAGGAGGGAAATGACTGGGTTTTGTTGGATTGCACCCCTTTCCCCTTTTGTGACACACAGAGAAATCCTTGAGAAATCCAGTGTACCTCATCTCAGTGCCATATTGTGTATGAGACAGGTGGGCCACAGAATTCCTCACCACATGGTGTGTTGGTAAGAGAGAAACAGCTACTTTAGGAGACACAGAATGCAGATGCAGGAGGTGGCTCTGAAATGGAGCAAGGGAAGGGTGTGCAGGTGTGTGGCTTTTGAATGTGTTGGAGCCTTGGGCAAGCAAGAAAGTGTCACAGATGAGCAATTTAGATGCTTTGGAAGAACCACTTCCAAAGGTTTCAAATAAAGTGGTTTTATTAAAAATGTTGTAAAAGTAAGACTTAACATAATTTGATAACAAAGTTTACTCTGTTACTGCAGAGGATATGGTAATGATTCAAAGTTAGCAATACAAAATCTAGTGGCACCATAGTACAAGGCTGGTTTGACACTGCTTACCAAAGACCTGCAGTTAATCAGGGGACTCTCAGCCTGGAGGAGTAACATAGAGAGCATCCCACCGCACGGGGAGATCACTGCCATACAGCCAGCTGATTAGCATGAGAGCTAAAAAAAAGGCTTACTCAGACTGTCATTTATGGAATAAAGTGGTTGGCTTGAAGTCAAATTACCTTTGTTGAAGAAGGTAAACATGAGAGTCTTGTACCTGCACCTTTCTTTGTTCCTTGATAAATGAGTCTTGGAAGAACCACCCACTATTCATGTGTTAATTGCATGATTGGTATCCCAGATTCCATGTCCATATGCCTCAATGCTCACAGTGTCACCCTGCTCCCAGGGGGGATTTTCAGAGAAATTGTTGAAACAAATGAAGGTCTTGGCCTGGTTATGTCCGAGCCTGTACTACAAAATGAAAGAGAAGCAGGAGCCAGTTCTCAGCCCTGAGGCCAAGAGGCAATGGATGTCTTATGCACACATGGCTTAGGGTTCTGTTTTAATTGGGTTACATCTGTGCTGTGTAACTGTGGGCAAACATTTTATCTTAAGTGGGGTTTTTTTGTTTGTTTTGGATGCTTCAAGCTTAAGAATAATAGGGCTGTATTGCAACACAGGGTGCTCTTGAATTTTTCAAGTTTCAGCATGCACAAGAAGTTTCAGCAGGTTAAAAGCGGACCTTTAACAGAGATAACAGACCTGTGAACCATTCTGCTTACAGTGAAACCTCAGATCTTCTCTCCTACCGCTCTGAGAGTTTGACACATCCATCAAGCAAACCTCTCCTCAGCTTTGGTGCCAGTCATCACTCTCGGGATTTGTGTGGGCTTTCACCACCCATCTTCAGGGATAAAAGCAGAAGAGTGGGGTTAGCCTAGTGTTGGAGCAGTATCTCTTCAGAAGGTCGGAGGCACCCTCCCTGTGTTAGCTGAAGACAGCACTCAGCCCAGTTGCTTTTTGCTTCATTGAAGAGCTGTCTTTACTTAGAGGGAATATGCCTTGAGGGAACATTTTTCGATGTTAACCAGAGACATGCCAAAGTGTATGACAAACCCACAGGTAACCCAGGAGTGGCATTAGCCTTTTAAACAAATGACAACGCAGAAAACATCTATGTCTATGCTTGACTTGAAGGTAGAAAAGAAGATGGGGATGTTGTTAAAGCAGCAGGACTGGGGGAAAACAAGGTACATTTTACAGCTGTTGATAATATATTCTTGATAATATATTCCAGATCAGTGGTAGGAATTAATAATACTGGGCTGATGAGGAAAATCCCTGTTTCTTAATGCAGGAAAACAGACCTGATGTTTCCAAAGAGGCAGCACTTACTTGCTCCATGTGGTCTGCAACTATGTGAGAGCCTGCTGTGAGTATAGATGTCACAGAAGGCATGTGTATGAGACAGGGCTTTTTGGCTAGCTGCGTTTATCAGGTCTGTCTCCAGGCTGGTGCTTCTTCATTTTCCTCCTCCAGACCAGAGACCATAACTTACCCATGAGCAAAATCACCTTACAAGGTGTGATTTCTTCTGCCTGCTTCTGTAGTTTTACTAGAACAAGTTCTGCTGAGGGTGTCCTGCAAGCATCCTCTGCAGGTAATGACCACAAGAGTGCTCCCCTGAGCTCTCTCTCTGCTCTGCTGACTATTCCTCTGTCTGTCACAGCTCACAGATGGGGATATTTCTGAGCACAGCCCCTCATGTCCCCCGTGCTTTAGCAGAGCAATGTGTAGAAGCACTGAGCACCAAGCACTGATGGGAAACAGATGAAGATATTCCAAATGAAGTACTCAAAAGCACCTGTGGAATGACACATTTGGGGCTTGTCATCAGCCTGTTGGGGACATCACAAATGAAGAGTGCCTGGTGGGAATTAGTCGCATTGAGAGCTCTTACAGTGAGCAAGACAGTCCCTATGGAGGGTCAGTAGGGATGTGAGGCTGTATATGGGCTCCATGGAAATAAATATTAGCACCCAAGATAAGCATAAAAATGCAAAGGCAGCTGAAGATCGCTTATAGCATAAGAATAAAAGAAAATGGACTGGAGCATATTAACTTTTTTTTATTATTATTATTTTCCCAAAAGATCACTGAGCATTAATTTCCAGCTCTTTGTATTTCACAGAACTCTATGGCTTGATAGCGTACAGTTTGGAGGAAGAGCTCACAATAGTTTTGGACTTGATTTTCCTCCACAGAGAATTTTTTTCCTGTGTTGAAGAATGGACTTCTATTAAGAAAGTTTTTTTAGTTTAAGATTTATGCACCTGTGGGTGCTTGAATCATGTTGACTCATTTGAGTATCATCTAGATAATAGATCTGGGAGTTGGAATTGTTTAGCAGCATTTGGCTAATAGATATAATCCAATTCCAGGCCTGGACATAGGAGTTGATCTTAGCTCTGATATGCTGCATCTGGGCAGGTGCAAGGGGATTTGGGAAACCAGCTGGAATTATGCCAGCAGTGCTGAAAAGCCAAAGCTGATCTAGCTGGTAAAGGGAACAGATCTTAAAAGCTCTGTGTTATGTTTGGTGTGGCCTCCGATGAGCCAGAACATGCCTGTTAATGCGGCTGGTAAGCTTGCTGGGGGAGGTTCAACGAGACCAAGTGCCAGATCCTGCACTTGGGTCACAACAACCCCAGAGTGTCTGGAAAGATGCCCAGCAGAAAAGATCCTGGGGGTGCTGGTCCACAGCAGCTGTACATGAGCCAGAGTGAGCCCAGGTGGCCAAGAAGGCCAATGACATCCTGGCCTGTGTGAGAAATGAAGCCCACTCCTCCAAATTTTAAAAGTTTAGTAAGGGATAATAAGGGACTGATCAATAAAGTAAAAATAACAGTGCTGGGTTCATGGCAACAGCCAAAATCATACCCAGTTCTTCATTCAGCAAGCAGTCCTTTATACTGTTGCAGTTTTATTATTTCCCCAAATGACTTGGCACACAGCTACAGTCTCTGAGAGTGTGCCAGGGAGCAGTCCTGGGTGGTCTTCTGATGCCACTTTGGACTTGGTATTGTTATAAATAACAATTGTTGGCTTTTGCAAATTATTATTAATCACAATGATTTTGATATAGTACAGTTTGTAATGACTTTTAACTGCTTTTGATATAATTTGTTAGCTTTTTGTGGCCAATGCCCTGGCCCCTGTGTAGCTTGTACCCTCAGAACATCATTTATGGATGATATTTTAGTTTGTGGACAGTGTGATAAACACACATTATAGTTTTGGCTTTCGCAAATATTACAATGGATGCTATGTGTTGTGCATTATAATGTTAACTTTTGTTGAAGTAGCTATTGTTGTGAAATAACCCTTTGATTATCAATAAGTGTCACCTGCTGAAGCCACAGAACAGGGGGCCATTGTGAGGAAGTGGCATATGACCCTCAAAACTGCATCCATGATTACTGCACATACTCTAAAAAGGTGGGTCAGGGGCCAAACCAAACTTAAGAACTCCCTGAACACATAAACAAGTTTGAAGAAACGTTTGAGTAAGTATAGTCTTTATGAATATGTATTTGACCAATGCAATAGAAAAAGTTGCTGTGGTTAGCTGGGGTGCCTCTGGCCAGAGCCAAGCACCCAGCGCTGTTATTGATTTGTCCCTTTTATCTCTTATTAAACTTTTTAAAATTTTGAAAAATGGGGTTCGTTTCTCACAGTAGTCTCCTTTTATGGTATTTTGTTCTCTGCCTGTGCTATCTTGACTATACATTTTGCAAGAGCAGTATTTTGTGATACATCTTTTTCAAGCACGCTTCTATCTTGTGATAACCTTGCTTCATGCGTAATTTTAGTTACACTGTCCACAAAAGCAATTACAATTTGCACTATATCTACAGAAGTGATTACATTTGTAGTAATTTTCAAAAGCAAATCCATAATAGCGAAAGCCAACTGTTACATAGCAGATTGTAACACCTGTATCAGCAATAGTGCCAGCAGGACCTGCCGTGACTGTATTCCTGTTCTTGACCCTGGTGAGGGCATACCTCAAATCCCGTGTTCGGTTTTTGGGTCCCTAAAATCAGGAAGGACGTAGAGGTGCCGGCACATGCCCAGAGAAGGACAGCAGAGCTGGGGAAAGCACAACTGCCRTGCGGAGCTGCTGAGGGAGCTGGTGGTGTTTAGCCTGGAGAAAAGGAGGCTCGCRGTGACCCTGCCCTGAAACGAAGGCGCAGCCGGGGCGAGGTCGGTGTCTGCTCCCTGGCACCAAGCAACAGGAAGCTCCACCGGGGGAGGTTTAGGTTGGACAGTAGTTCTATAGTTCCGTGAAAAGTGAACACGGGGCTATAGGGAGGGATGCTAGGCGGCCCGGGGCAGCGCCTGGCACGGGTATCGAGCCGAGTGCCCGACCCGCGACCCCGGCACGCCCGAACGCGCCTCCCTCATCACGCGACGGGCGCCGCAGCGCAGCGCTTTCCCGCCAGGCACGCGAGGGCCGCAGCCAATCAGCGCCGCGCGGGTGCGCGGGGCGGAGCATCGCCTGTCGCCACTGCGCATGCTCGGCGCCCCGGCCGGACCCGCTCACTTCCGGGCGGGAGAGTTGAGGGCGGGGGAGGGGGTGACGGGAGTGACAGCTCGCGCGGGCCGGGCCGCGCCGCGAGCGGGCGGTAAGTGCCACCATGGGCAGGCGGGGAGGGGGAGCGCGGGGCCCCGCTCTCCCCGCAGGGTCGGGGAATGGACCCTGCCGGGGCTCGTGCTGGGCGGAAGGGCGGGAGGGGCGTGAGGCGGCACCGGGGCGTCGAGGAGGCTTCGGGAAGAAATTCTTCTTCCGAAGTGAGAGTGGCCAGGCACCCCAGAAAGGCTGCGTGTATCTGATTTCTGGCGCTGTTCAAAGCCGGGTTGAACGGAGCTCTGAGCAGCCGGGGTAGCCAGAAGTGCCCTGCCCATGTCTGGGGCTTGGAACGAGATGCTGACAAGTGAAAGGTGATCAGGACAGCTTTGTTTCTTCTGTCTTGTTCCTTGTGAAATCTGGGTGTGTTTGTTCTGTAATGATGTGGGGAGAATGGGGAAGTTAATGTCGGTCGTGTTTAGCTATCTAGGCATCTCCTGCCGTGCTTCTTCCCTCACAGAGCACAGACGAGGCACACCATGAGCGTGGGGTGACAGGTGTGGGATTTCTTTCCTCCTGCTTCCATAGATCCAATCCTGCACTGCGCCAGAGGGAACAGGAGGGCAGAGCAGGAGCTGGGGCAGGGGGTTTCAATAGCCTGCTGGAGGTCAGGGGACTTGGGTTCTTTTCCTCACTCCCCTATGGATACACTCAGAGATTCTGTGCCTTAGCCTCCTCCTGTGTAAAAGATGGATATTAGCGTACAAGGATGCTTTCAGAACTGCATCTGGAGAGCAGGTACTTAGACAAGCTGGTAATGTTTCAGCAGGATTGCGGAGTTTGAAAGTGGCACAAGCCCTGCGCTCTTGCCAGCGCTGTTCTCCTCCCTTTTTACTTTCTGTTTCCTTTCCTGCTTCCTTCTCTTTAGTCACTGTTGAGAAAAGGTGAAGAACTGAAACCAGCAGCCCTGCCACTAGGAAATGGTACAGGAGAAGTGGCCAGGCGTGATTGTTCTCTCGACTGCTGCTCTGCCTTCTGTTTTGCAGCCTCATTTGTTCTGTCATGAGCAGCAGTAGGGCCCCCAATTCTTACAGCTGAAGTAGGCCTCCTGCGTTACCTGTGCTGCTGACAGTGGAAGCAAAGGGTTGCAGAAGGCCTTTGGGGCAGCAAGGGATTGACTGTAAAACAGCGGGTGAAAATCCAGCATTGATAAGTGGAAGATGATAGATGTGGCAGAGAAACAACCGTAAGGCTGATGCCCTCCCTACTTAATCTGGTGACGCTTATGAAAGAGCTGTGGGGAACTGTGGTACTCTGTAATACTAGTCTACTTCACAGGGTGGTGGTGGGTTGGACCTGATGATCTCAGAGGTCTTTCCCAACCTAATTAATTCTGTGACAGGTTTGTGACTCTCACTGAGAGGCATCCCTTCTGGAGGGACCAGGAGGACAAGCCCCTGGATCTGTTCCTATGATTTCTTTGTTGAATTCTCACCCTCCAGTTAGGTACAAATCAGGGTACTTCCGTACCTTCAGTTGTTTGTGGTTACATTGCACGGAATACCCTGGAGGTGCAATTGGTGCAGAGCATTTCCTGGTAAGCAAGGGAACGAACAAGGCCACACAACTCCCACTGCTGTTCCTCCCCAGCAGTGCTTCCAGCAGTAGTTATCCAGAAGTGTCAGCTCTGGGCTCAGAAGCAGGCTAAAATGTGATTGGAATAGTGAGAATGGTTAAGGAAAGAAGGAAAATACAGAGTGATGTTGTGACTTTGTAGTGTAAATGGTAGCCCATCCTTTTGGAGGTGGTTTGGTCCTCTTTGAGGATAGCCAGAGTAGAGAAGGCATAGAGGAGTGACAGAGGGGACAAAAACTGCAGACCTCTTCTGTACAAAGAGGAGCTAGATAGTTTCAGATTCATCGACTTCAAAAAGATACAGCCGGAGAAATAGTGGCAGAGCAATGCTGTCCTGAGTGTTACCTGAAGAGTGGAGCAAAAGGCAAGGATTTCTTGATTTTTTTAGGCAGTCCCAAGGGTGTCAGCTGGAATCCGTGAGTGGCAGGCTTAAGCCTTGCAAAAGCAAGGCATTGTTCAGATGAAATGTAACTGGACACCAGCCCTTAGCCCCCCCACTTCTTTCATAGGAGTGGCCAGCCAGCTCCATTTCCTCGTTTAACTCAGTATTCTCTTCCAGGAAGAGCACAGGCTCCTATGGGGGTGTGTTGGGTTTGCATGGCCAGGTTTGAGTGGTGAAGGAGCTACAGGGGTGGCTTCAGTGAGAGGCTGCCAGAAGCTTCCCCCATGTCCAGCAGAGCCAATGCCAGCCGGCTCCAGGACTGACCCTCTGCTGGCCAAGGCTGAGCCCAGCAGGAATGATAGCGACACCTCTGTGGTAACACATTTAAGAAGGAAAAAACCAGAAGTTATTGGGCAGGTATACAGTAATTTCACAACTATAAGGCACACCCTTTTGACTAAAATTTTTCCCTGAACCCGGAAGCGCGCCTTATAGTCCGGTGCACTTTATGGTTGTGAAATTACTGTAATTATGGGCAGAGAGGAATGGAGTGGGAATATGTGAGAGGAGCAACTCTGCAGTCACCAAGGTCAGTGGAGAAGGAGGGGCAGGAGGTGCTCCAGGTGCCAGAGCTGGGATTCCCCTGTAGCCCCTGGAGCAGACCATGGTGAGGCAGCCATGGAGGTCCATGGGGATGCAGAGATCCACCCACAGCCTGTGGAGGAGGTGGATGCCTGAGAGGGGGCTCTGACCCCGTGGGAGGCCCATGCTGGGGCAGGGTTATGGCAGGGACCTGCAGACCCATGGAGAGGGAGCTCACACTGGAGCAGATTTCCTGGTAGGACTTGTGACCCCTGGGAGAATCCACATTGGAGCAGGCTGTGCCTGAAGGACTGCACCCCATGGGAGAGTGACCTGTGTTGGAGCAGTGCATGGTGAACTGTTGTTACAGGATGGATTCACAGAGAAGTTTGTGGAGGACTGCCTCCAGTGGGAGGGACCCCAGAAAGGAGCACTCTCCTTGAGTGTGGCAGGAACAATGAGTGATGGACTGACCATAACCACTTTTCCCCATCACCCTGTGCCACTTGGGGGAAGGAGGTAGCGTTTGAAAAGAATGGAGGGGTGAGGGCGAGGTAGTTTTAAAATTTATTTTACCTCTCATGATCCCGCTCTGATTTTGTTAGTAATAAATTCAGTTAATTATCCCCAAGCTGAGTCTGCTTTGTCTGTGATGGTATTTGGTGAGGGATCTCTTCCTGTCCTTAACCTGTGAACCCTTTCTATATTTTCTCTCGCCATCCAGTTGTGGAGGGGAATGATAGAGTGGCTTGGGAGAGTGCTTGGCATCCAGCCAGAGCCAACCCACCACAGGGGGACAGGATACGGGGCTAAACAGGGCAGTAGGTGCAGGCTGGCTGCTTCTGCACAGGGGAATGGCCAAGAGCTGTACTTCCACTGCTTCAGGATTCCTAAAAAGGTGCTGGAGTAATCCCAAGGCTGACCTTGACCAAGTGTCTTCTGTTCTCCTTCAGCATGAAGATTTCTCCAGAGCCAGTAAGAACACCAGCCTGTAGACTCCACCTTAAGCTCCTTCCTTAAGAAATTCCTAGAGCTGGATCCTTTGACTGGGCCTGAGCAGGACCTGTGTGTCTGCATTGATGCCAGATATTGGTTTGCTGCAGAGAGCTTTTCCTGTATTCTAGGCCTTTCAAACTCTAGTTTGTTCTTTGGAATTTCTTTCTTTTCTATTCTAGTTCTAATATGTCTTTGTGTTTCTGTTTGTTTCTATTATATTTATTTATTCCTGAGATTTGGGAACTGCTATGATGGTCAGTGTGTAGATGGGTATTGGAAATCGGTTTCTATTCTGCCTTGCTTACAAGACATAGGACAGAAGGGGGAAAAACTCCAGCTGTGTGCAAAGTGACTTGTGTTTATAAGTAAATTGTCAGTAGTGTGAGCTGGAGGGGAGAAAACAAAAAATCATCTTCTACTCTGGTGGTGTTTTTACTTGGGGCTACCCAGTCTGTTTTATGCGAGGGAAATGGAAACTAACAAAAACAGTTTGTCTTTTGAAATCCGGAAAAAGGTTGCAGGATTTGTTGGACCATGAGATTTCCTGCCTGTTTTGTACTGTACTACCGCTCATTTGAATAGTTTAACTCCAGAGCATCCTATTTCTTGAAAGTTAATACAGATTTTTCTTCCCCCTTGTCATACAGGAGTTTGTGCTGTCAGAGGTGACATCTCCAGCAGAGGATAGTTTGGAGTATCACACCCTGTAGGAGCAGGAAATTGTTGAAGATTTCTGTGGTGGACTTGCACAAAAAATACAAAGTAAAATTTCTGCTACAAATGTTGTGGGGTAATGCTCCAACTCGCTGGTGGGGGATGTGTGTAAAGGCTTGTCAGAAACACTTAGACTGCTTTTGTGAAGTAAGTAGCTGGCCTCAGAATTTTGCACCTGCTGGAGAAAGACTGCATGAAGAAGACTGTGTGGTAATTCCCAGGGCTCAGGGAAAATTCTGTCACTCCTGTTAGCGTTTCACCTTGTTGAGAGAGAATATTTGAATCTCTCATTTATGATTTTTTCTTGTGCCCCAATTTACTTGCAGACCTCTCCACACTACTTTGCTGCATCCTTACAGTAAGAAATTAGTGTTTCTTCCTTGTTTTCTGTGAACTCCTGCAAGGCACTGGTGAAGCTTGGGGGCAGATGTTTTGCTGTCCTTTGTTGAGTCTCAGACTACCTGTGGCAGCAGTAGGTTAAGAAAACATTATGAGTGATTGCCCTCCTCCATATAAAAGGAGTTTCACACCTTAAGGCATGACTTGCCAGGCATCTCTTTAATCTGTTTTTGGAGCAGATATTGCCAAGCAAGCTTGAAAACTTTTATTACCCCTTATTTGTTAGTGACTTTCCATGAGGAGATAAACCACTCTTTCTCCTGCTCTAATTGCTGGAGCTCCTGGGATGTGGTTTCCATCCCGCTGCTGTGCCAAGTGCAGGCTTTGTCTGTTCTACTGGTAGTTGTTACTGAAGGAGCAAAGCACCAAGGGTCAGGGGATGTGGGTGAAGGAGCAGTTAGAAGGCAAGTGTTGGTGGGCTTTGCTTTCCTCTGTCCTGCTTGGCCTATGGAAGTTGTCAATTGCTTTGTGTTTTGTCCCAGTTTGCCTGCTTAGGTGCTTTCTGGATAATGGCGAGGATGGTGAGAAGAACATGTGCATTTTGTGCAGAAGGGGAGGCCTGCTCTGTGATGTATATTGCCACAGAGAGCGATATTGCAGCCCATCAGGATTGTCTGGTGAGTGCCTTTAGCTGGTCAGTGCCAAGGAGAAGTGGAGAAAGGGTAAGAGGGAAGTTTCTACCACTTATCTGTTTTTGATTTTGCAACAATGTCTGGATTGAAAGGCTGGTTACTCAAACCAGCAAGCTTGTATTAGGTTGAAAAGTTGTGAAAAGCAACAGGGCTTGGCCAGGATTTTGGAGCAGGAGAGGATGAGTCTGCACGGCTGGAGCTGTTGATCTGTGGTGTTTTCATGTGTGTCTGTTGCTGATCAGTGGTTCCAGACACACATGAAAACACCACAAAGATCACATATGATCTAGCAACAGGAATAGCTCTTCTTGAGACACTATTGAGACTCATCCTTTTGGATGAGGATTCTCAGACCACAGAAAGTTATGTACTTAAGCCTTTCCAGGAAAATATCCATATCACTTGATGGTTAAAAAACTTTCCAGTCTGTGCCTTATTTAAAATAAGTAATAAAAATATCAGAAGTTAATTATATAAAAGTGTCTGTGAAGCTGCAAGTGTGTTGCAATTCTTCTACTCTTCTTGCCTCCCCTTTATTGTGGAATGCTGGTGGAGCTGGTTCTTGGTGTGCAGAATCAATTTCAGCTGCTGTATTCTCCCTTCAGCAGAGGGAGAATATAGCTGAGGACTGTTTAGCACAGGAGATTGCTGCTAGAGCAGCTTTCTGGCTGTCACTGTCCCAGCCTTCTTATAATCACAGTTGTTACACCTACGTCTTTATTTTTCTGATATCTTTTTTGGTTGGTTATTTTTTTTATCAGAATGTTTCACAACAGCATTGTTTTACAGCACTTGAATGTTTTGTTTGAAACAGGTTTTATTATGGCTTTAATGTTTCTCCAGTGTTAAAACTTTCTCTGTTTTTTCTTTTCTTTCTCCTCCCAGCAACTTTACTCATTTCTCTGCCTTAGGCTTGTTTGCACTTTTTTGTTTGCACTTCTGAGTGCACAGACTGCCTGCTAGCTTATGAAATGGCTACTCCCTTTTGTTTGGAATTAGCTACATATAATGCTTAGGAAATGATTGCCAAGAACTTCCCCTTCCTCACTCATTGTCATGGCTCAGCAGTTCTGTGGGAATTAAAGTGGCCTGAGTGTGCATGTGTGCATTTTTAATGGGTTTCTCCCAGTATATATACAATGTTTCTGGCTTTTTCCTGCAGTCAACTGTTGTCAGCACTGGGCTGTATGGAAATCTTATTACAGAGAGATGTTGCATCCAGCTGTAGGTCCCAACAATTGAACACATAATAGTATGTCCAAGGTGTGGAGGTCTGTTGCCTGAAGATTTTCTCATCCTTACTCTGGGCACCCTGGAATTTCAGATTTTCTTTGTTTGTATTTTTAAAAAGTTAACTTTCTCACCTTATTATCTTTTCTTAGTTTGCCTTCAGGTTATGTGAAATCCCTTATGTGAAAGGAGAAACTTTTGACTGCAGAAATGTTTAAGCACAGCTCCTTGTTCAGTGTAGGTGAAACCTCTTGTTAACACAGAGAAAAATTGGCCTCCTTAGGTAGGGCAAGTGCAAGAAGAAAAGATGTATTCCTTGTCTCTTCTCTGCACTAGTGACTGAGTCATTCTTATTTCTTAAAATTGTCTCTTTTGTCTTTAGTTATTTTCCTCAGGATTCGTGGAATCTGAAGATCATAACCCAGAAAATCTGGGAATAAGGTTTGATGTGAAATCAGTGGTAAAAGAGCTCAAGAGAGGAAAGCGGCTGGTAAGGAAATGTTTCTGAATCTGCAGTTAGTCCTATCTCATAGTATTGAAGGTTGTCTGGCCTCTTCTATGCTTTAAACAAAGCATTAAAGTAGCTGGTCCTTCTTATCTAGTAAGATTAGTAAACACTTGGTTTGGTGAAGTTTAGTTCATTTTGTATTAAACTGCAGGTGGGGTTTTTTTCTGGTTTTATGTCCATACTTGAAGTTTCCTGAGACTCTGAACTAAGAGCTAAGCCAGTGCCTGAATCAAAAGAATGCAATCCACAATTGTAAAGGGGAGCAACTTCTGAGTTTAGCAGAAATAAGATTATTTAAGTGCAGGGGTTTTTTTAATTGCCTTTGTCTTCAGCTGCCCTCTTCCCCTATGTCCTGGTTGGAACTCTTTTTATTATGAAGGTAACCTAGAAAACAAATACAAACATTAACACTAATTAATATTGTAATGACTTGGGAAAGTTGTGCACTGAACAACAATGTGGATTTTGGACCATTTTTAAAATTTATCAGTATGGAATGGAGGTAAGATAGTAAAGAGGTGGCTGAAATAATGACATGGATAAGAGTTTGCAGGAGTGAATTTGCCTGATTAATTACATAGAGGTGACCTGAAATGGAATACTGGACTTCCCCACAGAGAATGGCATTTGCCCTGTGTGGCAGGATTTGCAGTAGCTGCCTGTGGTATTTACCTGGTGAACCCCCTCCTGTTGCAGATGTGCAGCTTCTGCCAGAAGAAGGGGGCCACGGTGGGCTGCGAGGAGCGTGCGTGCCGCAGGAGCTACCACTACTTCTGCGCGCTGTGCGACGACGCGGCCGTGGAGATCGACCAAGTCAACGGCGTCTACCGGTACTCACCGAGCATCCTCTGACTGGCACTGCCAGCGTCCGGGGGTCTCCACTGGGTGGGGCTTACAGGGCTCTTAGGGAAGGAAATAAGTTCTCTCCTCTCCTAAAGTGATGCTTGATGCTCTGTGTACAAACTGTGGGAGAAATGTTTTTATTTCACGGGAAAACTTTGCCGCAGTGGGAGGGAATCTGTTTACATCACTGAAAGATAACAAGGCCAAAACTGAGAAAGTCGGTGCTTACTGACTCTCTAGCTAGAAGAGAACCAAGATTTTATTAGTGTCACTCAGATTCTAAATCTTTTGTTGGTTCAGAAGCTCCAGTAAACGTGGTCTGAGCACAGAGTAGGTTGCAGCACTTCTAGGCCTCCTCACATTAAGCAAATTCAGATAATTTTCTCTCCCTATGCTAGCAAAGAACTTTTATTCCCACCAAAGGCCTTGTATTTCAAGTATGTTGCTAGCATCAACACAATTGAATGGATTCTGAGTAAGTTTTCTGTCCTGATCATGCTAGTCCTGGTGTCCACTGCCCTTGGGCTGTCTGCATTACCATTGACAGATGGAACAAATTTTTTTGAGGATGCAGATGAAGGGGTTGAAAAATTGGGGCTCAAGGACCTTTTGAAATTCTGAAGTTATAGTAAAGTCTGAGGTGCATAAAAGCCCTTGATGCTCATTTCTGTGCAAGACTAGAGAGACCACAGGTCATGTTAGACTTAGATTAATTTGGGGATCATTTAATCACTACTTGTTTCACGAAGGGGTGGTCTTGTGCAGTCCTTGGTAGCAGTGGAAGATGGGTCCTTTTGTGTCAAGACACTCTCACTCCTGGCTGGTTCGCAGCATTCTCTGTCTAAAATGAATGCATCTGTGCTACAAGCCCAGCTGTGCAGGGAGGATGGGATGTTTACTTGATGCTTGTAAAATCTTTGTGAAACTGCAAAGCTCATGAAAGAGTATAACTGGGAAGATGAAAACTTTCTGTGATCGCAGGATAAATGGCTTTCATCTTATAGCTTAAGAAAGGATAACTCAGGCTCAAGAAGACTGAATTCAAGATATTGAAAAACAAGTGGCACTGACAGCAGTCCAGATACAAGCTGGTAAAGAAATGCTTGCATATACAGTTTGGTTTGGTGGCCTTTTGGAGCTGATGACCTTGGAGGTTTGGAAGAGGCACCCTTAAAAATGCCTTGTTTTAAGTCACTGTGTGACACTGATAGCCTAGGAAACTATGCTATAGCAACCTGTACTGAAGAGCTGGGAAAGGACTGGATAGAGAAAGACACTAGGACAGCTTTCAAGGATTTGAACCTAAAGACTTTTGCACACTAGCAGTGGCATAAATAAAGCACAAAAATTGTAGCTAGCTGAAATTATTGGGGAGTAGTCTTGAAAAGCATTTGACCTGGATTGACAGCTCCTGCACATTCTCATGGTGAAATATAACATACTGAAAAAGAGAGAATTCCTTTGAGAGAGGCAGAGCTGGTGGTTTTAAATTCTGAGTTGCCATCATTGTGGTGATGAGTAGTGATCATCAAAACAAATCAAGCAGAATAAAAAGAGAAATCATATAGTGGTGTGGAAGTGGCCAGTTAAGAGTAGAGATGGAGAAATAAGTGCAATTTGCACAGCTGTCTTGCAGAAATGATAGTAAGGAAGTGTTTCCAAATAAAGTGGCCTGAGTAGCAAAATATATTGTCTGTACTTTATAAGATGTTCTTGTGCTAAGGATGGGTTGCTTTTAACTATGAAAGACTAGAACTAAAGGGAGGGGAAGAATAAAAAAACATTCTGCAAAGGGCAGTATTAGAAATTCAGGGATGTAAATAAGGTGTCTCTAGTATATAGCTTTCTGATTGCATTGTTAGGCATACCTAAGTCTGATTTTTTGTGCTTTAATATGCATTTCATGCAAAAGAAGTTCCTCATCAAGGCAACAGGCTGGATTTCTAAGGGCAGTGCTTCTGTTTTTGTTAAAGGAATTACAATAATCAGCAAAAGTCCTAGAAAATGCAGTTTCCCTTTAAAAATTGCAGCAGTCTTGGCAAATAGATTTATAAAGAAGAGATAAACTAAGCCATGCTCCCGACAAGGCATTTTTGCTTAAAAAGTGACTTGGGATCCTTCTGTAAGAAAGGCATATTGTAAAAGCTGGTTCACGTTCTCTGGACATTATTGTATACAAAAGATAAGGAATATCTTCAGATAAATTTCTTCCACTTTGCCTCTTCCAGGGAATTCACACAGCTCTCCTAGAACCACTGAAAATACTCCCATTGCACATATTACTGAAGTCTTTAAGTAACAAATGGACTGAGCAGCTTTAAGCTACTGGATCTGACACAGGGTTGCCTTACTCAGGATTTGGGGGCTGTAAGCACAGGGCAGTGTGAGGAGGGGCACAGAGACCTCCAGGTGAATGAGTGCTTGGTGCTGTGTGTGGGGGTGCCAGCATCCTGCAGGGCTGAGGAATGGCTTGCTGAGCAGAGGTGTCTGAGGAGGCTCCTGGCTTGCATGGGGCAGGGCTGCAGCCGCTGTGATGGAACAGTGTCAGTGGTGTTTCACCTTGGCAGCATTAATCTCATTTCAGTGTCTCTGACACAGTGATTGCCACACACATGAAACGTGTCCAGCTCCCGGTCTGGACAGTGGGCAGGCCCAGAGAGGCCCTCTGGTGGAAATGAGCATTCAGACCTTCAGTGCTCAGAGTCCACTGAGGCTCTGCAAGTACAGATACAAGTGCATGCACGGGACTTTAAAGCAGGTGGTTTCTGAGGTGGGTAATGCTGAACAAAAGTCCTGGTTTTTTGACTGTCTTTCAGTTTATATTCAGTGAAAAGAGCGGAAAGTATCTGTTAAAATTGGTCAACGTAACTCTGTTTGCATATTTATTAATACTTCTTTTCTTTTTCTTGAAATTGAACTTAAATTTTAGAGTGTTCTGCCCAAAACATGACCCAGGGAATAGGACCAAACACTATGGTGAGTTTCTTTAATGACTTCATTGATTTCATTTGTTTTAAAAGTTTGCATCCTACATGCACTAATTCATATAAGCAAAATAAATATTACCACCTTCATACTGAGTGGTGGATTTCCAGTCTTGCAGGAGTGATTTGGTTGAGATCCACATGTATGCAGAAAAATCAAGAAGGTTTTTTGAGGTGGAAAAAGTTAAAATTGAGCCCTCCCCGGATCTCCTTGAAAACTGATTTAAACCCCAATGACCCAATGCTTCATGGAATCATTCTTCCTCTTCTTTGGGCAAGTAGGCCCAAGCAGCTTGTAAAATCCATGTGGGACAGAAGAACTGCACACAAGTTTGCACTAGATTAGCAAGGAGAGGGCTGTTCCAGGAGGGGTCACCTTGGGGTTTTGTCTGTGCTTGTGCTGGCATTCTCACTTGCATCTTCGGTATTCACTGCAGTAGTTTTCTAAATAGGGCCTTTCATTCTGAAGGATCCCAAAGATCTTTTTAAGTGTAACAAAAGGGTTGTACAACCCCTGCTTAAGGATTGCTTCCTGTGCTACAGACACGCAGCTTCGTTTGGCAGTCCTGGCCCTTCCTGATTCAGGGGTGTTTGGGAATCCCAACCAAAGCTGGACCTTGTTAGCCTAATGCTTACAACTCTGCTCACAGTGAAGTGGGTCCTAGGCTGCCCTTCCCTTTAATTTGAACTCGGTTGAACTGTGCTGACATTGGTGTGCTCCCACTGAAGTCTAGCACATTTTGGCTAACCTTCTTGACAGTCTTACTCTACCCTGATGACACTTAAGGGATGGGTTAGGTAATTGTTATTTAAGCTTTTAGTCATGAGGGCTGGGGCTTCTTAGCCAGACATACAGTCTGTTTAATACCTGATATTGCTGTGGTTCACTAATCAAATGCATCTTCTTAGTGTACTTAGTAGCTTTGCTTTTTACTTATCCATAGTTCTGAATCATGACCTTCCTTCCCTTTTCAAAATTATTTTGATTTCTGTGGTCTAATGGTTGTCGGTGTCTGTTGGGGCTGCTCAGGGTCCCAGGTGGTCTCCTGTGCAAGTACTGGACAGGCCCAGGATTGCTCTGTTTCCAGTGCCAGATAATATTCAGGCATTAGGTCCAGCTCCCCTACACCAACTGGTTCATAAGGAGGGCTTAAGTCTTACAAGCTTGAATCATAGAATGATTTGAGTTGGATGGGACTTCCAAGATTATCTATTTCCATCCTTCTTGCCTTGGGCAGGCACACCTTCCACTAGACCATGTTCTCAGAGCTCCATCCCACCTGGCCTTGAAAATTTCCAGAGACAGGCCATCCATTACTTCTCTGGGCAAACTGTTCTAGAGCATCACCATCCTCCCAGTAAAGAATTTCTTTATATCTGACCTAAGCCTGCTCTCTTTCTGTGAACCCTCTCCTGTCACTGCATGCTTTGGTACAAAGTAATTTTCTGGCTTTCCTGTAGCCCCCTTTAGATACTGGATGGTTTTTGTGTCTTCAAATGCTGCATGTACAACGTTCCCTGAGAAGAGAGTCTTCTCCTAGAGGAGTTTTTCCAGAGGCACTTAATTTAGAGACCATCTGTTTATGAGGGGTAAATGGATACTGCTGTCTACCTTGCCTCCTGAATGAGCTTCTTTCACCTCCTGAGAGTAGCTGTACCCGGGGAAATGGGAGAGCAAATGGGAGAGTTGAGTAGAAGACACTTGGTTCCCCAAGCCCAGTGTCTCTTGCTTCATACTTCAGAGAAAATGGAGTCAAGGAAGATCCCCTTATTCTTGGTTCCTACTGGAATGTCAGGGCTCTGCTGTGTGATTGGAAGGGGATAAGGTGCCTTATGGGCCAAGAACCCTCCTTGCAGCTCTGAGCAGCTTGGGCTTGGAAACATGCTCCAACCTCTGTTTAACTGGAAAAGTTGGATGTGGACAGAGTAAAGGCTGACAAGTGCAGGAGAGCAGCCAGCACTCCTGCAGGGCAGAAGTTGGGCGGCTCTTCAGACTGTGTCACTCTTGTATAAGGCATCCTTACAGCAGGTTATCAGGGAGAGCTCAGAAAATCCTATTATGTGTAAAAGATTCCATGCTGGAACACTTTACACCTACAGCAGTAGCTCCCACACTGCCCCAAATTAGGCCTTACAGGTTTGTTTTGGATGAAGCGAGAGACCAATTTCCTTTCAGGCCATCAAAAATGCAAAGGTACAGCAGCAGTGCCCAAAGCCCAAACGTGTTTGCACAGCCTCCCTGTACAGTAGTACAACAGTGGCTCCTCATTCCTATTGACAGGTGATTTCTAACAGGAAAGGCTTTACTAAGTGCTGCCCAGAGGTTCTGGAATAAAACAGGGAAGGGGAATTATAACCCCACTGTACTTTAAACACTCAGGTTTTGGTGGGTGGTTGCACTCTTCTCTGCCTTTCTCTGCTCCTGCCATGTCTTCCATGCCACAGCCTGTGATACTGTATAGCTGTTTCCAAAAGCTGCCAGTTAGGAGGTTGGCAAGAGTCTGGTGCATGCTGATGGAAAGGACGCAGTGAAAGCAGAGATAATTTTTCAGGGATCTCATACCACATCACTACAAACACTTTGTAGCATAAGTAATAAGCTGACAAGTAAAATGGCTTCTGGAGGTTTTCTGGGAGGGTCCTTATGCTGATGAAAAACCTGATGCTTTTTGTATGTCTTTGAGACACCTAAATAATTCTTTATTTTGTCTTAGTTTTGAGGTGTATTAACATGTAAGAATTGTTTGGAAAAGAAACCAAACCGTTTTTTACCACCTAGAGGTAGTACTGCTGCCAGGAGGAATATGTTCACTGTGCCACATAAAAATCTATTGAATTGAAAAGGATAAGTGATACCCTAATGCTATAATAATTTGCACTTTTTCCTAATGGTTGGTTGGTGCTTGCAATTTTCTTAAATGGAAACAGTGTGAATTCTGCTGAAATGTCAGGTGTTTGGGAAAGCTGAAACATATTTTTGCCTTGCCACGCAAAGTGCCTCACTTCTGTAGCTTTTTGGGAAAAGAAGGAATTTGAATGATGCGTGATGGTCAGTCTGAGGTTGTCACTTTTGTTATTTTGTTGTTTATGATTCCTAGATGCAGGAATTTCTTCTAATAAGAAAAGAAGACGCACATTGACACCTCCCACCAACACAGAAGAAATGGTAATTCTGAATTTCAGTACTAAAACAGGGGACCCATACCTGCTATACCAAAGGACTTAATTATCAAAGTATTCTAACAATGTTCAGAAACAGCCTTGGGAGTTCCCAGTAGGCTCTTGCTAACTTCTCTGTTATTTGCAAAGGCAATGGTTAAGGAAGGTGGTGTCCCAGGATTTGGCTTTTCTTGAAGCATTTTTTGTTTTTGTTTTCAAAATAGAATGTCTCTAGAGGAATATTGTTAGCCATGCAGAGAAGCTGTCTGTATTCACAGAAATGTGGACTGCTTTTTATTTTTCTGCTAAGACAGAAGTATGATAATGAGAACAGCAATAAATGTCAGCATGATGTAAAAATGCATTGTTTTGATTTTCTTACAGAGTACAAAAGAGACAGCAGAAGAAAACCATTTACGAATACTAAAAAGAAAAAACAACAGGCATAAAGGTGAGACTTGCTTTGATACCAGAAGGGTTAATTCAGTTTTTACTGTGCTTGTGAAACTTTTAGCAGAGAAACAGAGCCTGCAAATGCTGCTCCTCCAGCAAGGACAGTGGGAAGATAAAAAGAAGATATGTGGCTCAAAAATGCAGTGATAGATGGAACAAAGGCCTAAGTCTCTGGGAGCCTAGTGTGGGATTTATGATAACGGATAAATTGTAATATGTATGTAGGGAGTGTGTATAAGCAACACTCTTAACCATAGAATCAAGGTGTCCATGTAAGGTTAGGGGTATCCCCTGCAAGACCTTGGACCTGAAGAAAGGATGCATTCTTTGACACAACGTCAGTGTTAAGGAGCCTTACTCTGATATTTTGGGCATTTGGTAACAACTTTATGGAGCAACTAGGAGGTACTGTGGTCTGTTATATTGAAAAACAGAGCTTGGTGATGGCTGGTAGCAAATGCTGTGCTGCAAATGTATCTTTATGATTCTCCTGAGACGAGCGGCTCTCTGTGCTCTGGCATGGCAGCAGAAGTCTGATTTGCAAAATGTTCTAAGAACTGCAGCAAACAAATGCCTGTGGTTTGGCTGAGTGAGACTTCCTATGTGATGTGAGCTGGTGATTCACTCTGGCTGGCTGCTGCATTCAGCCCCATCTCCTGCAGACAGGGCTGCCTCTGCCTGACACCCCTCCTCTGTATCAGTACAGTTAAATCTAAAATGGGAACCCTGGAAGGCTTTAACAGAGGAGGCACACTGAGGAGGGGGCAGCACGTCTTATCTTTGGAAGCCTAGGTGTACACAGGGTGTTTAACACAATACAGTGTTTTGCTGCTTGCATATGGTGTTACCACAGTGAGATGGATCACAGGACCTATCCTTTAGTGCTGCAGTTACCCTGAACCTCCTGCTGCAGTTGCTTGTTGGGATTCTGCTGGCACTTGGAAGTTTGGAATGTGCTAGCGATGATTATTCACCTCACTATGGATATGCTTAATGTACGGGTATGGCAGCAAGTGGCTGCCTAGTGTTTTTTCCTGAATTTCACTACCACTGTAAAGAACAGGAAACAAAGAATCCTGAAATACTCGTAGAGCATCTCATGTAATTGAGAAGATAATTCTTTCTTCACAAATGTCTCCAGTAAAATGTAACATTGTTTTTAATGGAGACTGGCAGACTCTTGTGAGCTGTCCAATGGCTCTTTGCTTTTGAACAAGATCATTGCACTGATCTTACTGAAACTTGTAACTGACCTGCTGCTCTGAGATAAAGAAAAAATGCTTATTTCTCTGTCAATCGAAATCTGACCAAGTAGGTATATAAAACGGGCTGTAACAAAAAAGTTTAGTTGTCTGGATCACTTGGAGTAAAAGTAGCCTCAATTTTTACCAAATCTAGTATTGAATCATTGTTTCACTGTTCTCTGTGCTTTAGCCTCAGTCTATGATGTGGTCCTAAGGTCTGGTGGAAATGCAAGCAAGACAAATCACTAGGGGGTATAATGAGCTTTAGGAATGGCACATTTAGAGTCGTGGAGCTGTTGGCTTCTGATGAGCGAAGCCAAATCTAGAGCTTAGGGAATTTTGCACCCAGCACAGTGCTTACGTTTGCCTGGCTACTTTTTTTCCCACTGAAAAGGGCTGTGTGGATGGCTGGAGGAGCCAGAGATTTGCAAAAGTATTTGTTAGTGGTGGAAGGGCTTTGGCCAAAGTTTCAGTGTCTGAAGAGAGGGAGCAAAGCCCACTTTACAGATTATTTCTGTGTGACAATGCTCTTGTGTTTTAACAGTTCGAATAGAATTTGTTAGGAAGTGCAAACAAGCTGGGCTTCTGGATGACATATTTGAAGAAATGCTGGACACACTTCACCTGGCTCAGGAAAAACTCATGAATGACAACACTTCAGAAACAGGTATGTTTCAGGGGGATCCATGGCAGGGACTCTGCTGTCAGAGCAGAGGAGCTGATCTGAATCCCAGGCACTTGGCCCTGGGCCACCTTCCTGAGGATACCATGGTGCTAAATAACTCAGTCCTTATTTCTGCAGCTGTGCAGGAGGTTGAGAATGACCTTCCCTCTTGAATTACTGCTTACAATGAAAGTTCCAAGGAACGAACTTCTTTCTCAAAATTATGTAAGAGCTGCCAACTCAGCATCTCTAGTGAGACCTTCTGACTTGAATTTTTGAAGCCACCTTTTACATGTTGGCATAGGAACATTCAGTCCAGCCTTTTCCCCCAGGAACCGGAGAGCAGAGAGGTCCTGAAGAGAACCAGATTTTATTTGGGTCAGAAGTCTGTGTTGCTCTTGCAGTTTCACAGAGGGACCAGCTGTCTGTTAATACCAGCACTCTCTTCTGAGTGAAAATCCCTAAGTATGTACATTTTAAGGCTTTGGATTTATTACAACTGTACTGTCAGCTCTTAGTGTCTCTTCGGGGTTTTTATGGGTTTATTACCTTCTATGAAGTATTTTGTTTTTAAATAATTCCAGTCTAATGTTGCTTTGTCCACAATGCAGTTAAAGAAAATTTTGAACCTTCCTCTGCAACTGTCCTCCTAGTTTTGCAGGGTTAGGAAGTAATGCCTTTGCATAAAAAATGTTATTTTATGCAAAGTAACTGAAGTACATGCATGGAAAGTGAAATGTCCCACCTGGTAAGTCTTCCTTCACGAGCAGCTTGTGTGTCAGTGGTCAGTTGAGAAGCCTCAGGTATGAAATGGCGGTGTAATTCTTGGATGTTTCTTAACAACAAACAGGGATAGCTCAGTCCCACACATGACCTCTCAGGAGGAGTTGGTACAGTCAGCTCTGCCATCACACAGTCCTGGCACACTGAAGTGAAATATGACTTAAATATATTGCTCTTCTTTAAATGCACTGTTCATGTGGTGCTGACCCAAAAAGGGAATAATTTTCTGTATGAAACTAAAAAGAAAGAATTGACAACTTGATCCTTCTTTCTCAATATAGATTATATAAGAAGGAAGACATCTTAAAACTCCAGTCAGTATGGTGAAAAAAAATAATTACTGTTTTGTTGTACTTCTAATGTTGGGCTCTGTAAACCTTTACGCAGTAGTATTACATCAAATTATCTCTTTCCCCAGAGTATGAAGAGACAGTGATGGCACTGTTTGACTGTGGACTGTTTGAAAATGTACTAACAAATGTTTATTCAGGTATGTGCAGAAAAGCTGCAGGAGGTCTGGGATTTGGCATTGAAATTATTCTAATGAGAATTTTGACAGAACAATCACTTAAAATGAAAATTCCAAGGAACTTTTTTCTCAGTGTTAAATAAACAGTTGAATAAAAGCCATGGCTAGCTGAATCTTTAGAAATACAGTATATCAGATTTGGCTGGCTGACCTGAAGGAGAGAGTGACTCAGTTCCACAGCTTTAAAAGGCCAAAGGGTCTCTGCTCCAGGGGAACTCCCCTCTCCTGCAGCTTGTTTGGGTTCCTTCTTCACAGCCTCCCTTCAGCAACTTTTAGTGTTACAGCTCTGCTGCTGGCTGACAAGTGCTGGTCAGAGTAATGCTTTCCCCTGAAACACAGCAGCCAAAGGCCAGCAGAACTCAGCTAAACTGAGGGACACATGTGCTTTGAAAAACAAGATGGGAATGCTTAAAGTGAAATGCAAAGACAGGGAACAGTTGCTTGGGAGCATCAGTGTGAAAGGAAATTCTAGGGCTTGAACTCTCAGCTGTTTGAAGCAACAGGCTGAAGCTGTGTTTCGGACAGACAAGTCTCATGCTTCCCATTTCCCTCTCTAACAGTTGTTCTAACTCTTGCTTTAATTTATTCTGGTGAAAAGGGTTTTAATTAGCTAATGTTGAGGTTCAGTATGTGAAGATGATGTTTGCTGTTTCCCCTTCACTTGACTGAAAAAGCCAGGCTCCTCCCTTCAATCTCCTGTTCTTCATTTAAATTCCTTTTCCAGCACTTGGAGTTCCAGTGTTGCAGGTGTCTGACACAAGGTTCCACCAGTGCCTCATCTGAGGGCAATTAAAACACCTCTGCTCAGAATTCCTCATGTGACACAACCTTGGATCACACTTGTTTCTTTCACTGCTGCATCAATTATTTCATCCTTTTCTCAGCTTACAGGAAAATCTCTTGATATTGGCACCTCCCTGCACACAACCGTGTGATTCTCATGGGTACTAGTTGTTCCCTCTCCAAATCCCCACAACTCAAGCAGCTCAATTCTTCCTGTACCATACAATCTTCTTTTCTGAGACCTTTTAATTTCAAGGTCAATAATGATGTTAGTTCCAAAACTGATCCAAGAGAAGCTCTTAAAATGAAGCAGTGAGAAAGAAATGAAAACCTTGTTAATTACAAGTGAAACGAGAAAGGGGAGCAAATCACCAGCTGCTTTTTTTTCCCTTTTGTTTTTGGTTATTGTTACTGTTGTCATAATCTCTTATAAGCTCTAGCTAGCAAGTCTCTGTGGTGACGTACTAAGGACTACATAAAGCAGGACTGGTATAAATACTGTGTCTCAAGCTGATGGTTCTGCCATGCTTTAATTTCAATCCTTTTGTCACCTAAATCATCATGCAAAACTTGTTCTAAAGCCTTCTGTACTAGCACAGCAAGGCTGCTTGGAACTGTAACTGTTGAAAAGGCTTTTTGAAATCTCTTTTATATACAGGAATCCTAGGGATCCACACTCCTTTTGCAGTGTGCAGCTTAACTGCAAACTTGACTGCACATAAAACTTTCCACACGGGATACGCTGTTACCGCAGCAGTAATTTCAGATTTCTAGGTTGGAGGTTCTTTTCCTCTCCTCCAAGGAGAAGCCGCTTCTTTTAGTTTTGCTTTCAGTTCTGTTGTGTGTCCTGCTTTGGCAGGATGCTTCCATCAGCTTCCCTCTCCTCTGTGCTGGTCAGCAGTCTGACCGGGAGCTTTTGAGCTCCTTGACAACATTTGTTTTCAGGGGGTTTTGTAGCAGCAACTTCTGCAATTCAAATAAAGGCTGTGGAGACAAAGGCCATGATACCTAATTTTAAAACTGTTGTGCAGTTCCTTCACTGAGAGCCCCATAATACTTGGGCAGTCATTCCAAGTCCAAGTCCCTGGTCATGGTCCCAGGCCATTCCTGATTTTACAGAAATACATTTTTTTTTTTCCTTCAGGTAATTTCCTCTATGAGGTGGAAGGTTCCTGCCTTCCTGTGGAAGCACTTCTGTAGGCCAGTCATTCCCATCACTGACATCTTTCTCTGGCTACTTCTATTTCTGCCACATCCTTTTGGCAGAAGGGAAACTGAGCTCTGTGTGTTCCATCTGTAGCTCTCCCAAATGCAGGATCACAGAGTGTTCTGAGTTGGAAGGGACCCGCAAGATCATTGAGTCCAACTCTTAAGTAAGTGGCCTGTATGGGGATTGAACCATAACTGTGGCATTATTAGCACCATGCTCTAACCAACTGCACTGCTTTGTTAATATCTGATAACTAAT
Organism: Turdus rufiventris; assembly: GCA_013186435.1. Taxonomy (NCBI): domain Eukaryota; kingdom Metazoa; phylum Chordata; class Aves; order Passeriformes; family Turdidae; genus Turdus; species Turdus rufiventris. The sequence continues at coordinate 2,025,512 of PYHW01010739.1, forward strand.
GCATATCCAGATACTCTCTAAGAGGGTTTTTTCCCCTGATTCCACTTGTACATGTCCAGCTTCTTCAAGTATGTGGCACCTGACTGCAGAAGGGAAGGGACATCTCCTTCCCTTCAGTCAGAGCCAGGCTGGGGCACCAGGTCCCTCGTCACTGAACACAACCAGAATTTCCCTGCTGTTTTCAACCTCCATGCCCCACTTTGGGTAATACTTAAAAAGTGGCTGTCCATCACCTTCCAATCTACACCCAGGCAGGTGCTGTGGTTTCTGTGCTTTCTCACTACAGAGGAAGAAGCAGCAGGAAGGCAGAAAAGGCCACGGTGCTTTCCTTTGTTTGTTTGTTCTTTCAAATCAGTTAAAGCTCTCTTATTCTGCATGGCATAAGGTAAACATCTGGAGAGAATTTCTCCACTCTACTCATTCCAACTTTAGGGACATCCTTCAACATCTCCCCCAAAAGAGGAAAAATACATACAAAAAGTCTTCTCTTTCTTACTAGAACCTGAACTCTCACCATTCTCTCACACACTGAGAAAGCCACTTGTTGTTCACAGACCAACCTCTGTGAATGCAGTTGTCCAAGCCATCTGTTTTTAGATTTAATTTTGTTGTTGGCTAAAATTCATTAGGCTTGAAAATTTGCTTTAGGAGTGTAATTTAGAGACGTATCTTTAAAGATTTAAAATACGTTATTGTTGGAGGAGTTCTCACACAAAGGGGCTCTGAAAACAGAACTGTGAAAGCTCATATGCCAGTTAACACAGGGGGTTAGTAACTAAACTAGTCAATTTTACTTATGCTGAGATGTTTTAAATTTAATCTCAAAACTAGCTCTGTTACAGATTTCAGCATATGGATGGCAGAGTATGGGAGCCCCTGCTCTGTGCTTTCTCTGACACAACCAGCCAGGCTCTCAGCAGACACAGAGTTAACTCTTTGTGAAGACAAAAAGTGTGCAGGGTGGTGGGTTACAGATGTTGCTGCAGAAAGGACATGGTTTTAGTGTTGGTTAAACCAAACAGTGGGAGCGCTGCAGAGCTGATGAATATGCAGCTTATTTTATATTACTAATACTTATGTATAATAATAAAATCTTTTTATCTCCTAATAAAAAAAAACTTTCTACCCCTTTTTCATAATAGGAACAGAAGAAAAGATCCAAAAACTTCTGGAAAACAGAAAAAGACTGGATCACAAGATTGAGCTGCTGCAGGACTTAAAACAAATCATCCTTCCTACTCCAGAGAACAGCGCCAGTACATCCAGTACGGTGTCTGAATAACCCCTGTGATGGTGCAATAGTTAGGATTTTCTAAAGATAAAAACCCCAAGAGCAGTCTGGTCAGTGCCCCTTTCCCCAGCTCTAGGGTGGGGGCTGAATGGGTGCAAAAATGGTGCATTTTACTCATTTTTATACCTCACTGTTACAATAATTTAAAGTTCTTCAGGTTTTAAAATCTTCAAATTATTCCCTGGTTCCACTATGAATTTCTATTTATATTCCACAATGGAATATAAATGAGTGTTATAAACTAAATTTAGCTTTTGCAAAAAAACCAAAACAGAATGCTCTGGTGATGACTTTTTTCTCAAAGCCAAGGGAGTGTTCAGCTGCCACAGAACACTTGCTAAAGTCACTTTAACTATAGGAACCCTCTCCTGGCTGGGCAGTAGCTACCTCACTGTGTCTAGACAGTGATGTTTGAAAGATCATAGTGCTGCTTTGGCTTTCCCAAGAAGATAAATAAGCAGAACTTGCACTCAAAGCCTTCTGGATTATAAACAGAAGCTTGCCAAATTATTCTTTATTGACAGGTCAAGGTGTGAACGGTTCCTGCTGTAATGTCAGTGGTAAAGCAGCAGCAGCATTTGCAGGCAGTCCAGAAAGGGTTGGGCATTATACTCAGACCATGTACAATGTCAGATAGAGCAAAGCAGTGACTGTATCTTCCTTTCTCCATTACGAAAGGGTTCAAACTTTCACGTGTTTTGTCTTTCAAATACTCTTTGACTACAGCAAAGCATTATTTAGCCAGAACAGGCTAAGTTAATAAAATAAAACATTTTTTAAAGGAGCTGTGTGTGGAGTTGTGCTCCTTGTCCCTGCTGCTGCACAGGACATGGCCAAGGGGGAATGCTGTCAGGCCATGCTTCACCCAGCCCTTAGCTGAAGGACAAGCAGAGCACTGGCAAATGACACTTGGCTTCACATCCTGTTACAACAGCTGTACTCTCTCTATAACCACTTGCAATTCCTCACTTGAGCTTTCAAAACAAGCTCTTGAACTATAAGGTGTCCCTGATTCAACAAAATAGTAGTAATTTTAATTGCTTACACAGTCTGCCACCCTTCCGGGCTAGAAACAGCACAAGTTTACTGCCCAAGCTCAGGACTTGAGTGCCACTGTGCCTAAAAAAAGGCACCTAAACCAAAAATGCATTAACAAGGAGTTCTGTTATTAAACACAGTAAGAATGATAAAGATGTCCATACATACCTTTTGAGGGATTATAGCCACTTAAGGATAACATATTATAAAAATCAGATCCATAGAGTAACTTACTGAGGTCTAAAATTAGTGCCTTCAAAGAAATTTGCTCATTTCTGAAATCAGGGTCACAGATATTTTGTCAGGCACAGTGAAATCATTGTTTCATTGTTTTGATGAGATTTTTAAAATGAAGCAACTTAGATGTTGTGTGTAGCATAAAAAGCTTGCAATGTTCTTCAAAATCCAAAGTTTGCTAGTGAAGAGGTACAAAAAAGTGAATTTTATTACATGTAGTTTCAATTTAGACAATAATTAAAAGCAAAACCCTTTCCCTTCCCCCTCCAAGGGAACCAACATAATCTGAAGTCACTGAAGAGTGGAATTATTTCCATTAAGCATTATAAATATTGCTTGAACAGATTACACAAAATACACATTACAACTTATATTAAAATATACCCAAATATAGAGATTTACTTCAAATTAGTTTTCCTAGTAACTCCTTTCTTCAAAGTCACTTGCGTAGGCTTTGAGGATACATTATTTTTGCACACTTGAAGCACTGGATACACTTGGTTAATTACACACAGCAAATGGCCAATTTATTCACAATCATGCAAATGCAGGAAAAGATAACCATGCCATTTGCTTCCCTATAATCCCAGGGAGTTAATGATTTAAGTGACATTATTCAGTGGTTCAGGTCAGACTATTTTCCAACCCCAAACAGTAAATTAGAAAGAGGAGCAGCTGCTAGAACAGAGATTTCCTAGGCTGGAAAGGCAAGTCCAGAACACCAGCCAGAATCCTTTGCACACTGCAGCATTTCCTCTCTGCCTGAAATCTTGAGTTGGTTCCATCATTTGGGTTCATTAAACACATTAAAGTGAGCATTTTGCTTGACATTTTTACAACAGTTCACTCTTGAGCACTGAAAATATTTGTTTTCACTGTGGCCTTTCAGGTCCTGTGGTGGAAGAGACCATGTAACACTTGCCTGGACCCACAGAGTTACGTGGAAAAAGAACCCACAAACACCTTGACTTACAGACTCATTTGTTCAGTTCTTAAAGGCTCCACATTTACTGGCTTTTGCAATGAATTCCTTTAACAGGGGACCATCCATTTGCCAAAATGCTGTAGTTTGTGTCACTTCCGTCAAGTGATTGACACAAAACTTAAAGCAGAATTCCTCTAAGTCCTAAAAAGGGGGGAAAAAAAAAGAAAAAGTTATTATCTTTGTTTTCAACCACAGAAAATTTCATTGAGGCACAAATGCCTATTTTATTTTTGCAGTGAATTAGACAAAACACACTGGCTCTCTGTTTCCCCCAAGAGTCATTATGTAAATGCAGATACAAGGGCAAGTAACCAAAATTTGTTTCTCACTATACAGCAGCAGTCACAAAAAACAGCTGTTCTGAGCAATATATACTTTAAGTTCTCGCACTTGTAGTTTCATCTGCATTCTCTGACAACTTTGAAACTCCAATATAAATAGAAGATCTTGGGGTAATGATATATAACCAAGACTGTGGATAAATTCAGCTCTTTCACAATATAAAGAAATCTGTTTGTAAGGTTGTTTGACTTCCTTCCTGTTTACTGAAGGGCTTAGCTAAAGCCTTGAAGTTCTATGTCCCCAGGTTCAGTGCACGTGTATCCTGACTGGATAGTTTGTACAGCAGGGATTAGGCAGATCATCTTTCTCTGCATTAGAAACAGACTCCTGCTACAAAGTACTTCACAGATCTCCCGAATGTGATTCAAATGCAGTACTGGAGCACAGTGCAGCACAGCAATTCTTGCAGACAGTGATATTTGGATATTTGATCTGGATATTTGAGTTTACTTGGAAGTGCCTCCCATGCAATAATTAGAAAAGCCTCACAACCATCATTGCACCCAGGTGATGTCAGACAGAGAGGATGTCTTAAAGAACACAAGGCACAGTCCTTGTCAGTGGAAAGCTCCCCACAGAACACTTCCCACTCAGATTATTTCCAACTCTCCTTTGAGGAGGAAATTACTCTGTGGTGCAGATCTAAGCTGTTCTAAGGAGGATGCCACAGCCCTGGCAAAAGGGCAACTCTCCACCCTGTTCTCATTTCTTTATTAGATGTTTGTAGGACTCTCTGAATGTGAGAACACACCCTTCCTTGGCTGCTCAGCAGACTGGGCACTGCAGGAAGGCATAAACTTGTAGAGCTCTCTAAGCTCCATGAAGTACGCAAGACTGAAAAATATTCATGTTTTCTCTTAAAGTCAGTACTGAAACTAGAGCAACTGTGTGTGCCAGCAACAGTTCTTGACACAACAATAATATAAAAATATATCCTGGCCTAAAACCAAGCATTCTGAAGCTGCAGATCTTGACTTGTGTGGCATCTGTGCAACAAAAAAAGACAAGCTTATTAGAACTGAACACTGACAGTTTGTGTTTTTTTAATAACAGAATTAACTAGCATTTTAAATAAAATTACATCATACACGTTACAATATTTTGCACTGCTTTATTAAAAATTCATATTCCAAGTCAATGCAATAGAAGCATACAATAAACAGAATTATTGTAGTATTAGTAAGTAACTTTGGAAAATCTGAAGTTCTGTATAAAAAGAAAGGCTGAGTTTCATTTGCAGATGGATGAGCTCCCAGCAAACTACTTAATATAGACTTAGGTGAATAAAGGCACAAGGTACAGCTAAGGATTATTTTAAAAGCTACAATGAGAAGCTAGCCCTGACCTAATTTTAGCCTCTTGAGTCAGCCACCAAAAGAAACTGCAAGAGTTTCATGTCATGGAGGTATTTTAAATTAGTGAAGCAGCTTCTTTTAAACATTGTCTTCCAGGCACAGCCCCCCCCACAATGAACTACATCAGCCAAGCAAGTCCAAGCCCCCTGCCAGCACTGCAGCATTTAAACCCAACTTTTTGTTAATGCCCAACCCCTCAGCATCACGCATTCTCTCCTGGAAGCAGCATTGAAGCCTATGGTTCTGGCCTCACTTAGCCAAGGAGGTACAGGTGAGGCAGAGTAATTGGATTTCTTACAGCCCTTACAAGCAGAATCAATCACATACCAAAGACCTATCCTGCAAACCATCTTTGGAGATAAAAATACGGGAATCTTCCTATTTTTCATGAACTTCTATTAAAGACATCTCTATTCACAGTAGATCAGAAGCCACTGCAGGCAGTAAGAGTCTATAAACTGCCTTTGGGTAAGATCTACCAAACAAGCAACTCACTTCAAGGCTCTGAAAAAAGTTAGGGCAACCTGTGTACCAGCTGCTGGAAATTAAGTACAAGAAAAAGCATTAAGTTGATTTACTGAGTACCAAAAAACTGCTTTAGAAGCATAAGTAGCAAGTTCAAAACCAGCCAATTGCAAAGTTGCCAACACAATGCACAGATATAACTGAACACAAACAGCCAAAGCAAGCCCAGGAATATTTCCTGATTAGTTCCTAAAGCAGTGTGTTAGGGATCTAGTAGTGAAGTCAGACATTCCACGGTGAGGAGGCTTCACTCCCCTTTAATACACTATTGTTCTGCCTTCAATGTTTATAAGGCCCATGAAGCAGTTCTTATCCTGACACTTCATTAGCATACTCTGAAAACTGCTAGTGTATTTGTACCTAACAAAACAAAGCAAAAAATANAAAAAACCCAAAAAAAAAAACAAAAAAAACACCAGTTCACCAAACCAAAAAAAAAATACCAAATGTACTCAATTCCCAACCTACCACCATGTCATCACTCAGCCTTACAAATAAGTAACTTAATGAACATCAGGCTTTTAAGTCTTATGTCACTTCTTTTTCTTTCTATGTAAACCCTCCCCTCATTTCAGAATTCGTGTTTCCACCCTCAGAAATATCTGTGTACTGGTTCACCTTCCCAGTATTGGTTTATGGGAAAAACAACAATTAAAAAATGAGATATAAAAACTGCATTTGCCATGAGATGCAAGCCAAACATTCTCAAATTCTGAAAATGGCAAATAGTATTAAATGAAGAGAAGGCTTATATGAAAGCATAACCAAGCTGCTTTTCTCCATAGTTTAAGTCAGGAAGGAGCCACCCATTTAAGAGACTAAACTTTAGAAGTTTACCTCTGCATCATATCTGACAGCAGCAGAGAGCAATGAAAATGCATTTTCCACAGTAATTCCTCTCTTGATAATGTGCTGACACAGTTTTTTCAGTCTGTTTTCACAGTATGAAGTAGCCAAGTCCAAAAGCCCTGCAATTAAAACACCATCATATCAGTCAGTTGTAAAATTATCTTTGCTCTTTCAACATCAGTTTCTGCTCCTGCAAAGCTCTATATCTCTATAAAGTGCTTTTTCAAGTAGGTTACTATTCAGAAAATGCAGATTACAGGCAAAGAAAGGGCTTTATTATGTCATTCTGCACTCCTGTTAATCTCTGTAAATAAGAAAGCTGTCCTACTGACTTGCATACCTAGTGGCAGGCATCACGACATGAGTAAAATACTCCTATTGAAAAGATGTGGGCTTAAGCTTGCTGTAATTAATCTGCTGTCCAAGTTTCCTTCCCATCAGATCTACTGAGATTATTTAATAGTATGTCAAACAGTAACTGACTCAATTCAGTAAAATATGCAAGCATTTTCACCCAGAGAAATAGTTTCTCTCCCAACCTTGACCAAACTACTCATAGTTTATTTCTAAATACGCACAATTTTTGCTGTAGTTAAGTCTGCTACAACAGCATTTTAAAGACATCTTAATAAATCACCAGTAAAACGCATTATAGGCTATATTGGAAGCCTGCATTTATTAATTTATTCTGCATGCCCTGCCCCAGTTTTTCTGGATGCTGCTTTCTGACACAACCGGCCCATCAGCAGTACCTATTGCATCTTCAGGCGGGAGGTCCACGCTGTCCGTGTACAAGTACTCGAGAAAGGCACGATACACAGGGTAGGAAAACTGGTCTATTTCTATCACCTCCTTCATATCCTCGTTCCAGTATGACTGGAACATGGTTCTGAAGTGTTCACACCTAGGAGACAGACATCATCTGGAACACTATGTTCACATGAATGTTACATTACAGTCCCCCTGAAACACCTATTTGGGGCCCTCTGCAGCACTCACAAATATTTCACCATGCCCCATCAGAGTCAGTTTGGTTCCTAACACTGTAGACTTTGTTAGGCATTTAAATAAAACTCTTACTTTGTCCATGCTATAGAAACATCTGTGTATACATTGCAATCAGACCAACTTAACAGAACTTATTATCCCAGAAAAAACAGGCTCAGTGAAAAATGAATGTGGACTACTCCTTTCACAAGCACTTCATTTAAAGCTATTATGGCTATATGGATGCTACCTAGTACAGGCTTAGGAGTCCCTCATTCCCTCTTACTTTCTTTTTGCCACTTTGATGATATCCTAAAGAGTTTGTTCTGTACAAATAAGAGCTGTGAAACATGACCACTACCTGATTTTCAGAACAGCTTTGTGGACATGGATGTACTTTCCATCCACACGGAACTTCAGGTCTGAGGTTTCTGGGCTGTCAAACTCTTTCTTCAGAGACTCTGCTACAGTTAAAAAGTCTTCATGCTCTACAGAAACAATGTCAAAACAAACAAAACAAGATGTTAAAAGCACCACCAACTAAAGCTAGCAACTCAGCAAAGAGTGTATCAAGGAAAACAGATCCGTGTCACGGATCCATTGGCTTAAGCAGCAAAATGAGAAGGATTAATAAATCCAATAGCATTTCCTGTTGGGAAGGGCTGCTCCACAACAGCTTCAGGCAGCGGTGGTCAGTAGTTCCCATTCCATCCCATGGCACAGAGGTAGCACAGCACTTATGGAAGTACCTGGAGAATCTCCATGTGGGCACTACCCATGAGATTCCCAGCCTCAGCTCAGCTCTGCCCCCTGACCTGCACAGCGCTGCTAGTGGGATGCTGTAACACTCCTGAACTCACTGGGGATGTGGCCTGAAGCACTCTAGCCACACGGACACAGTGCCAGTGTGGGCTGGGCCTAAAAAGAAAACAGGTCACCACATGGTCACCTTTCTGTGCTGGCAGATCAGCTACAGCCTGCAGGCTGATGAGGCCTTTGCCAGGCTCATTAACATGAATGAACACTGACACCAATTACTCAGTTCATAAGTCAGTTATAACAACACAAAATCCAACAGCAGTGCTGCTGAAGGTACAACCAAGGACACAGAACCTCTGCAACTTTGGAAGTGGATTAGAGATACCACAGTTCTCTATATTGAGGTCCATGGCACTGATCCCACAGAGATCGCACTCTGTGTCTTTAGAAATCATACAGGAGTTGCAGCACAAGTTGCCTAGGGCTTTTGGTAAAGCAAGGCCTCTGAAGTTTTAGAAAACCTAATTTAACCCATTATTTTGATGCATCTTAAAAGTGTGTTTCAAAGCATGTGGCTTCTAAGAAGTAAAGCATGGAAAAGAAAAGCAATGGTTTTCTAGTAAATGGGATGCAATCTCTCTCCTGTGTCTCACAGGACTGTAAATGTTCACCATATACAATCTGCACACCACTCTTCACCATTAGGGACACTAAAGTATTTTGTATTTAAAAATAAATGCTGCTGGAACAAACTACTCAGAACTGGCCAGTCACACATGTGCCACAGAAGACCTTGCACTGCTCTTACACAAATCACCCACAGAAACTGCATCTTCTTTGGCCTAACTAAACCATGCTCCAATGCCTTTCCATTTGCTCATGTGATCTTTTGCTAGGTCAGTTTAAGCTATGCTGATCAATTTTCACTCCAAATACTTTCAGTCCTGAAAAAAGGTTGTAGATTTGTACTTCACCACAGCCAATTCTGACTGTCTGATTCATTTTTTGGCAGAGACATCGTAACTGTAAGTAGAACAATAACCTTCAGAGTTAGCTCTCCCTAAGAAAACAAAACACCAAAAACCCAAACAAACAAATAAACAAACAAAAAATGTGGTAAGAAAAAAGAAGGGTATAATCCTGTGTGATCAAAACAGGTGGGAAAGAAAAACATGCATATGGAAAATGGAAATTTAAAAATGTCCACAGAATTAATTCTTTTGATGTAAATATTCAATAAGATTGCCAGAATAAGTGGGGCAGAATCCCCAAAGGCTAAGAGGAATTAAAGAGCAGGTAATAGAAGTCAGATGCTGGGCTACACGCAGTCTGGGAATACCTCAAAAACCAGGAACCTGAAACCAGGGAGAGATGTCCTTTAAACAGCTCTCACTATTAGCAAAAGGCAACAGGCTGGACAGCCATGAGACCTCCACAAATGGTGGAGGTAAGAGAGAACAAGACCAGCACATATTGCAGAGGATTAGAGAATGGAGAAAGTGACAAATGGGATAAAAGTAGACTTAGATTTACTTAGAAGCAGACTGCTCAAAGATAATCTTCTCTCTTTAGCAATTCTACTCAGTGCTCCCCTGCAGGTGAGATGCTGTTACCTGGACCTCTACAAATGTGGTAACATGCTAAATGAGAAGTTAACACAAAGAAGGACAAGCCAAATGCAACAGCAAAATCTGAGACCACTGGATGTTGTTGTAGCAACTGGAGAGAAGTTACTCAGGATGTGAGCCACCACTCCCCAAAAACAATTCCATGCAGGGGCTAACAAAATTAGAGTCTGTTGTCTATATGAAAATAGATTAGATGTCCTAAGAGATCTTGAGAACTGAGGCAGCAGATGTAAGATGAAGCATCTTTATTTTTCTGAACATGAAAACACCTTCATGTTTTGCAGGAAGTACAAGCTAAGCCCTTTATATCCTATTTGGGGTAAAATAAGAATTAGTAGCATGTGGATCAAAGAAAATCAGGAAAAAAGGTTTGAGCTTATCTGTTGGACACAAAGACTGCATCCTACAGAGCAATCCAAGGCAGTATAAAAAAGTTCCAACAGAAAAAGTAATTATATGTGTCTTGTTTCACAGGAACTATTATTTACAAGTCTACCTGTCTTTGAGAAAAGTCAAACAAAAGCAGACTTGAGACAAATCATCTCATGAAGTGTGTTCATGAAATTCTGTTACTTTTAAAACAAGAAAACATAGGGAAGAGAGTCACTTCTAGAAGGGCAAATACTAACGAGAGGAAAGCTATAGATGACATTTAAAATGCAAACTTGTTAGATACCAAGTCTCAGGAGTAGTCTTCCAAGCAGGAATAGTTTTAAGAGGAAAAAAACCCCAGAGTTTTGTTTAATGACTCAGGATTCCTTCCTGGACCTCAGCTAGAGTTCAAACAACACAAACAAGAAATACACAAAATTCATAGTGCAGTGGTACAACAGGGTTTGCTTTCCATGCACACTGGCAAACAATCTTGTTAAGCCTACCCTGGATCCTAAACTGCTGAAACAGACTGTTTTCTTCAGAAGGAAAAAACAACCAGCTGCTGAATTGCCAAGCTTTTCTCCCTGAAACAGGAGCCTGGCAAGGAAGCAGCATGCTGCGCTAATCACTAGTGGACACAGAGATTGCAGGAGCTGGAGCTCACCTACGGAGAGCAGGCGCCACATGACAGCAGGGGTGGCGAAGCAGGCGAACACATCGTCAGTGCAGGCGAAGTGGGTGAGGTGGGGGAAGGTCACGGACTGGCCCCGGCACTGGCCCCACATGTACACCTGGCCACTCTGGGTCTTGGCCGCCGACGTGTGCGCAGAGTGGCACGCGGCAATCTCCACAACCCTGCGGGTACAAGAAACACAGTAAGGCACTCACAGCTACTGAATCCAGGGACTTTCCAAAGGCCTCACCAAAATAACAGGCAACCAAACTATGCAGCAGCATTCCTGTACTTGGGTTTTTGTCCTGCAGAAATGTGATACTGCTCAAACAGGTTTTAAAAAAAATCCCACAATGACACTTTCAGATTGCTTATAGATTTTACTGTAATCAGATATTGCTTTAACTATGTCATTCTTATCAATTGACCTTACTCCTATTTTTTCACAAGCATGGACAAAGGATGAAGAAAAATCAAGTTGTTTTCTCCCCCCTTAAAACCAACACACATCAGAAACTTACTCTCAAGAAGAAATTTCTTCTACATCCTTTTAATTTGATTTTTGTAGGTTGAGAGATCTGACCACTGCCTGTAGTTCAGAATTCTTATTTTGCTGTTAAGGTACTTTCCTCAACACTGAAATTCAACATGAAACACAGTGCTTCATTTGAGGAGAATGAATCTTTAAGAGCTTCGGTAGTTTTAAAATAAAGTCTACATAGTCCTTTCACCCACCTCACACAGTTTTTTAAAATACTAAAGCTGCTGATGCTCATTTATCAATTCTGTTCTCCCACTGCTCAGGCAAACTCTAGATTCTTATCTGAAACACTGCAAGAACTAAGAAACAAAATTCCAATTGAAACACCACAAAGACAGTGCCACAGTTTCTGTGCATCTGCTAAGCAAAACAGAGAGGTTCCCGTGTTCAAAATTAAACTATGCCTTCCTGTTTTTTCTCTGTGGTAAAAACACATCAGAGGATTTCATTTTTTTGTGCCAGAAACACAATCAGGACCAACAAATATCTTTCCAAGCAACCTAAGAACACACATACAAAAATATGTGTTCCTTTATAGAACAATATCCATTAAGAGTTATAGTTTTAGGCAAAAAAAAAAATAGTACAAATGTCCATATTTTAAGTGCAAAAATTATTTCAAGATGAAACTCAAAGACTCTACATTACTTTCAGTATATGTATCAATAATTTCTGGCAGGTAGAAAACTGGTTGTTTTACACTACTATCAACTTATAAACCTCTGTGCAACATCTCTACAAGACACATAACAGTATTTATTTCAGGGACAACTTACTTTTTATCAGAGCTATCAAGCTAAACTACTTCCTACTCCAATCCTTCTTTCCTTAGCAGAACAGACTCTTCTTTTTACAGCCTATACTACACTTCAGCAGTACAGCAGAACATGTGCTATAGCACACATATAGTACATGTACACATACTTACAGTACATGTACAGAATAACATGTGAAGCATGCATTTAACACCAAAATTCAGGAAGCTGACCTTCACAGCTGTTCCTCCAAGCTAACACAAAATAAAGTCTAAACATTCCTTACAGGCTATATGTGCAATATTTTTCAAGACAGCACCAAATGAAACCTCCTAAGTAACTGCTGCCAGCATTAGATATAAATGACAAGAGAATTACATAAACTAAAAGATCAGGAGCAGCAGTAATGTGCTTCATGGGAAATGACAGCTCACCCACTTTCAGCACTGTTTCCAAGGGAGCCAAGTCAAACAAGATGACTAAGTTCAGGTGACTTCTCTCCCTTAGATCCCAAGCAGAGGTTCTATTTTCCCCCTCCTTCATCCATTGAACAAATGCCAGTTTTATTACAATCCCATGCTTGAGTTCACATACATTCTAAATGCAATAGTTCCCCTTAGTTCACTCATTAAATAAATCACTAGCAAAACAAAGTTTATATATCTGCAAACATAAACATTTCTCTTCCACTGCTTCTTAAAGAACATTTCATTTTCCTTCACTAGTGTCAGTTCCTTCCCAGACAAACCAGTGCCACTTCATTTGTTTTTATTGTGATAGTTCTTTTCTTCTTTCTCCACCCCCCATTTTTAAGCTCTTAAACATTCTCAGTACTGCAAAGCTTTTAATTTAATGCTAAGTGGGAGGAACAACAAAAAACGGGAATGACTTCCCAGATGGAGGAGAAAAACCAAGCAGAAGTGCTTCTTAGTGAAGAGGAGATGGCAAATTAAGAGATCTATTGACCAAGACAAGGTACATTAATCTGTACCTATACACAAGGGCCCAGAGAATGGGACTGAAGTCCACATTTGTAGATGAGGAGCAAAAGAGCTGTTCCCAAATATGAGGATGATGAAAGTGTGATGAAAGAGGATTGACACAAGTTAATTCCTTTATGAGTTCAGAAAACTAAAAAATTACAAACTACTAACAGTCCCACAAACTACTAACAAGTAGTTGGTACAAGTTAAAAATCAGTACTAACTGTCCTTAGCTCAAGCAACCTTGCCAACTGAGCTCTGTTTTCATGGTTGACCATTTTCAACCTTTCAAAAATTGCTTTTCCTCACATGTCACTTATTGCAAAGGTGGTATTTCCTTTCTCCCCACTTTTCTTTTTTTAAAGGTAGGCCCCAGTTCATGGCTTGACTTATTATTTTCATAGATCCAGTTTTAAGCAACAGAACCATATACAGAAGAGCATAACACACATTCACTCATTATCTTTCAGTATGAGGTAAATGCAAAGTGTTTGTGTTCAATAACCATTACAGACAGCAAAAAGCACGCAATGCTTATTGTAAACAGTAAGACACCATCACTTCCCATATTTTTAACATTGGCAACAGAAAAACAATTCACCAAGCCCTACACATGCATGCTTCCAGTGCTAGAGACCGCATAACACATGCTCAGACTTTATAAACCCAGAAAGAGCTTCAGCAAGATTACCTTTCTTTTTCCATCATGATCTGCACGGGGCTGAGCTGGTTACTTTTATTGCCAGTCCCCAGCTGCCCGTAAGTGTTAGCTCCCCAGGCATAGAGCAAGCCCTCATCTGTTAGTGCTAGAGTGTGCGCATAGCCACAGGCAATCTGCAAGTAAATGTATAAAGCGTTACTCCTGAACCACAGATGAGAAACAAAATATCGCACACATTACCTTCAGCTAGTTCATGGTAAGTATCTCAGGCATTCCTCGCTCAGCACCACAACCTTACTTCTCAGGACTTGCAGCTAACACAAGGTATGTTGGCTGCAGGTACTGCAAAAGTGTCAGCTTCATTAATTTAATTATCTGCTCCCACATAATTTGCTGCACACTAGACAAGTCTCCTTAGATACCACCTGCTTTCTTTTCACATGAGGAACACTGAAGTTTATCACATCTTGCAATACTCTGAACATATTTCAGAGCTGGGGTATTCTGTATACTGCACAGTATGAGTACTCTGTAATGAAAAGAGCTGCAATTCAACAGCCCTTCAACCCAACTTATCACAGTCAACTCTACAGAACCTTCCCAAAAACCCAGGCAATCCCAACTTTTAGTTTGATTCTTCAGCTAGAAAAAACCACCCAACCAAAATCCAAACAAACTGAATCCAATCGCCAATCACACCCACCCCCATGCCTCTTGTCACTCCTCTCACCTTGCTTCTAAAGGACTAATTAGAACACTAGAATTAGCATACTTAGAACAAATTTGAATATCTGATTAGCCTTGGCTTCTTGTCTTTGACTAGCACATTTCATTCAACTTTGTAACAAAAAAGCAATTTGTATACACAGCATAATTTACTAGTTACAGTAGCTAACTTTAAATCTTTCCAAGCATTCACCAAAGCAAGTATTTCACAGCTTACTTGCACAGTGCACAAGCAAAATATAATTCACTATAGCTAAAAAAAATTCAGAATTGGAACTAGTGAAATCTAGAAGCAGATATAATATTCCAGAGAGGGTTCCAGCAGAAGCTAGAAGCAGGAGTGCACTTTCACTTCCATGTTGAGCATACCTGGAGCACACAGACACTGTGCAGTGCTGCCACTCTGCACGGTGTCAGCTGGTTCCCGTTGTTCCCCAGGCCAAGCTGGCCATTGCCATTGTAACCCCAGCCATAAACCTAAGGGCATGAGGAAAACAAAATTAAGCCACTCTTCGCTAGGAATACAGAGC
>PYHW01010739.1:2041509-2073349 GCA_013186435.1 Turdus rufiventris
GTGTGCTATTTGAAGAGCAATACAGAGAAGATTGAAAGATATTAAATAAACTGCAATGACTTACTGCACTCAACTCCTCTGCTTTGAATTTACCTTTTAAAGAAGCTATAAAACACGCCTTTGAAGTACTAGGAATTTTGCAATAAACTTATACTACACCAAAATCTCTCCCATAGCATCAATGCTTTAACTTTTATGCCATCCTTTGTCCTTACTATTTTTTTTTTTTTTTTTTAAGGAGAACACTAAATTAGTTATTCTGATGAACTGATCAGTTTAAATGGAAGTCCCAAATTTATCTCTAATTCTTCCTTTAGTTTTGTTACAGTGGACACACCATGACGCATATAAGTACAACGAAAGCCCATCTCAGTCTCAGGGACTTTGCAGTCCTCCATTCACAAGGAGATACTACCCTCTGTTTGGTGAAATGAAATAAAATTGAGGTTACAGTTCATTTCTAAAAGCAATAACTTAAGTTTATGCGCTTTTTTTTAAACTTAAGTCAAATGGAACAGTTGCACAATGAGAGGGCAATGTTCAAAAGAATGTTTTGGGTTTATTGCTGGTAATTAAACAATGTGTTTAAAAAGCAGGTTCACTCAATGTATCCTTGCAGAAAAATTAACCTTTTAATTGTGCATGCTTTAAAAAAATATTTTGAGACTAACTGAATGAATTTAAAAAATTTAACATAATTTATGTTAAATAATCTATTGCAACATGAAGACAGGCATGGTCTGGACAAATTCTTGCAGTTGCAGACTCGGTAAGAATTGTGTTCCAATACAGTCTTTGCCATAAGAAGGAATACTGAAAGACATCATCTCTAGTTACTTGCAGTGTTTTCCTGAAGCTGGTCTCACAGAAGTTGTGGGGATAACCCTGTCAATACAGCGGTAACCTGAGTGCTCCCTGTCAGCATTTCTCCATATTCAGACACCAACTGGGCTGATTCAGGTAACAGAGAATGAGGGAATGCAGCAGCAGCGCTTACCTCGCCATTGTTTACTACAGCCATGGAGGAGGTCTGGCCACAAGCAATGCCAACCACAATTTTGCCCTGTAAGCAGTTGGAAACTCTGCGAGGAGTTGGCTGGTTTGCTGTAGATCCAGATCCAACTTGACCACAGTTATTGTAGCCCCAAGCATACAGCTGTCCATAAAAACAAACAAACAAAACCACACAGCTTAAAGTTTAATAATAGTAATGATATCAATAGATAATCTTCTCATAGTCAGCACCGGATTGGGTAAACTACCCTATTCAGCAAGCTGAAAGGCTTAAAGTTAATTTTCAACAGATAAATATCATAAACAGCATTAGGACTCATTTAGCAAATAGGAATATAGCACCTTTTCCAACTTATTGCAACAGGATGAGAGCATCTGACTAAAACAGAAAACCAAAGGAACATATTTCCATACTAAATACAAGTCAGACTGTATGACAAGGAGCACAGTGATTGTCTTTATAATTTTGTGATGTTGGAATACAAGCCAGAATGTCATTTGTTTCCCAGACACACTTTAACTCCCCAGTTTAGAGCTATGTAGTTTTTCTTCATAGAACTCTAAACCAGGCTATTTATTGCTGGACACTCATCCTACCTCTTCTACATCTTTCAAGAGCTGTGAAAGAACAGGGTTTTGTCAGCCTATGTTTCACAGTAGCGAAATTCTCTCACACAGTGGCATTAACAAAAAAACCCCACAATTTCTGTCAGTTTAAAGTCTCTGGTGGCAAACTAGTACTAATAGAAGGAAAAATATGAGTTCCTTTTATCTGAAAGTCAGGAAGACAGGGAAGTAGTTTACTATTAAAAAAATTATAACACTGTGTGTTTTCAGTGCCTCCTATTTTTATTACATGCATACATGCCCACAACTTGGCATGAAACTTTCTGATGATTCATTCTCCGGTGCTTCACCCAGCTCAAAAGTTTGCCCTCTTGGAAACACCTTCCAGACATGCTTGGCAGTACAAGCACTCTGACAGGTATCCTCACGAGAAGCCTACGCATCCTTTGGTGCTAGAAGCTGCCTGTTTACTGCAACACCAAACCAAGAGCCACTAAAAGTCATTAAAAACAAACATCCCCATCAGCACCAAAAAAATACCCAACCCACCAAAGACAAGAACAAAAGACATCCCAGTAACGCAACTCATCTACAATGAATAATATGAACAAAAGAAAGAATGAATCAGTCCTTTGCTTTTTGTTACTTCTAGCTGCTGAATCTTTGATTCCTACTGAATAACTGAAGATACTTTAAAAAGCACTTTAAATTCAATAACAGCAAATATTTAGGTAGAAAATCCCAGAAGATAGATCAAAAAGCCAAAGGATGCGCCAGAGACGCATGAATGTCTGCATTCCCTTAATTCTATTATTAAAATACTTTTTTTTTTACCTTTGCACTGCATTAAAACTGAACTGAACCATACCAACAAATTATCCCACATATTTCCACAAATACTTCCACCTTCAGTGTTTCTCTGAGGCTTCAGATATATCAGGACACGAGGGGGCTGGCAGCCAAATCTTTCTATAAAGCCGCTTAACACATTTTGCTGCTTTCAGTGCACTCAGTTCTGGTAAAAGCCCACAGTACAAACAGACCAAGGTACACCAGGGATGAATTTAAAGCACCTTAATGAGCCACAGTGGCAAGCCAGCTGCAAATACCAATTCCGTGGTTAGCACAAAGAAATTTCCCTGCTTTCACTGAGATTTCAGGCACATCACAGAAGACAGCATGGCCTTCACAAGCAGCTACCACACAGCAGCTGGCACCTCTAGTGTAAGTAATGCATGAATGCCCTCTGCTTCCTTCAAACTCACCAAGTTCTACATTTTAACCAAGTCAGACATGACAGCACAAAATCTTTCCTAACTGCAGGCTCTTCTTTCAGAAGACAGAAACACAAATCACTTAACCCAATCTCTTTCCTACCCTTAAAATACTTGGTATAATTGCTGCACTATTATTCCATACTAGACCACAACACAGACATGCTCAGATTACCAGGATAAGAACTGTAGTTTCCCTTTTCATTGTTAAAAGGTTTTAAAATTAGAGCTTTTATTTTGTTAGTGCACAGCTGAAACCAGATTTTCCACTGTGCATACATTGGTCAAATCTGCATAACTGGAAACTAATTATATGTTTCCCATGACATACAGCCTGAAGCCACGTAAACCAACAGCACAAAACAGACTGGGATATAAACCAAGTGCTCTTTCATTAGCTACACTCCAAGGTATTCAGAGGTGTGCAGAGCAACATTCTTTTGCAGTACCAGCGTGGAAATGCAAGACATTTCTATAAGAAACAGACTAAATTCTAACTCAGTAAATACAAATTCAACACATCATCTAATGGAACTGCAGGCAAATAAATTACATTTTGCACCTCACAAACCATTATTTCACCTCTAAGTGCCACATCTTGCTAGGCTCACCCCTGTGAGAGACACAAAAGATTAATAAGTTGCATTTCCCTTGGTTTTGGGGTTGCCTTTTTTTTTGGCAGGGTGGTTAGCAATTCAGTTTTTGGGGGTTTTTTTAGTTGTTTTCAAGTCTGCTCTTGAAGAAAAGGACACCCTAGTCTGAGGGAGCAGGAGAAAAGGTTATGTTTGTAATTACACTGTAGAAACAGAGAAGTTCAAACTGCAAAGTCACCTCCACTATTCACTTCAACAAGGAGATTAAGAGATTTGAACAGGTTTCAACTTACATCCCCATCCAATGAGAGCGCCATGGAATGATGAGAGCCACAAGCTACTTCCACCACTTTCTTTATTAACAGATTTGTGCAAACTTGAACAGGAGTAATGCCCTGATTGGTTGTCCCATTTCCAAGCTGGCTGTAACCATTATGCCCCCAAGCATACACTTCACCATCTGAAAAAATATTTGTGATTAAAAACACTAAAAATTCCAGGGAGGTTAAGACAGAATTTACAGAAATTAGCAACTACCAACATGAAATTGAAAGGATGTTAACAAAAAGTTAAACTATTACAAGAATCACCTGCTAGAAAATTATATACTTTGTTTCATATTCATATATCAGAGCATATCCTCTAGATTGTGGAAATACATGGAAATGCACAGGTAAGACAAAGTACATCATAAGTAATAGAGTAAAATGCTGCAACCTCAATATAATGGAAATGGAAACTTTACCAATTACAAAATCCATTTACTTCCACTTAAGACCAATGAGAACCTCTTAGTGTACATTAGCCAGTTAACAAGTTAATACAATTACACCATAATCCATTCCTGTTAAATGCAAGTGGAAGTTAAAATCTCTAACTTGTGCTTCTATACTAAATGTTAATTTTCTACCTTCAGTACAAAGAACAACATGGGGTCCACTTCCATAACTGAGACTGGAGATCTTCTTTCCACATAAGGCTTCTAATTTCTTTGGTACTATTGTGCTCTGATTATCTCCAGTTCCCAAACAATTACTGCAATTCAGTCCAAAAACAAATACCTGAAAAACAAAAGAATACTCACTTCAAATGTTTGATACTTAGGTATGCACAGATGCTTAGGTATGCACAGTATACTCAGATCTTCATTAACTGGGGACAGAGTTTCACCTTTTACCTCCAGGGGCCAGAGACATCCTGCATGGAAATGAACAACCTCAAGAGTCAGCACACAGGAGCTTTAGCTGTTAACTGATGAGTCTGAATTATTAAGATTTGTACAGTCCTGGAAGGGAGGCTTTTTTATTTTCAGGAACTGCACCATAAAAAGTCTGAAACTGTGAAGTGGAAGACACCACCTTCTTTTAAAAGCAGTTTGCAATTAGCAAATAAAGCATAAGCATCTAAAGAGCTATACTGTGGGAGGCTCATCCTATAGGCACTATTGATAGGACTTAGGGGGGAAAAATCCTTCTCTACCCAGTCTTAGGAGAAACCTTCCCATTGTTACATCCCAGAACACCTAGCTTGTTTTCTTTCAGCAGCATTATGCTAACTAACAATGAGTTTCTGAATCATTAAAATCTAGAGATGATCTTTCATGTAACATAATCTTTCATGTAGCAACCCACAACCTCATTTTCTATCTTCATACCTGTTTGCACTTAACTTCAAGCTACCACACTTTATTTTAAATTCTGTCTTTTTCAAAAGTACATGTAATGCATTCTGGCCTTTGCCATGTGAAAGTTTTCCGAATAGTCCATTTACACTGTCCCCACCCAAAAGTATAAAAAACGAAACATTATATCCACCACGTTTTGGAAAACACATAATGCTTTTGACAAGCCCTTACTCTACAAACATTCTGAAAACAGCTGATTGTGGAGCAGCTGCCCAGCTCCATGCCAGGCTCACCTCGTCGTTGTGCGTGATGTAAATGGCTTCATTGGCTGACGTTCCAAACACACACGCTTTCCTAATGGAAGCAATTTCTTGGGGGGACAGCAAGGTAAATATTGGCCATTTGCCTACATCCACCATGATGCTGCTGTATGTCATGACACTTCTACAAGCATGAGGACATTGCTGGAACAAANAAAAAAAAAAAAAAAATAAAAAAAAAAAAACCACAACAAAGCTTGTTAAAAAGAGTATTTTGTGCTTTAATTAACAGAGCATAAGGTAAATTCCTTTATGAGAAGAAGAAAAAAAAAAAAAAGACGCGTAGCTCTGAAAGTAAATATTCTGTGTGAAATATGTAATTGCATTTCCATGTATTTAGGTGAACAAAAGCTAGTCACTAGAAAAAAGATTCTTTTCTGAACACGGTATTTAAGTAAACTATATCCAATACAGCTGAACATCTGCCCTTTAACAAGTAAACTTCTTAAAAATTTGTGATCTAGCAAATTTCCACTGGTAGCAGAGTGGAATTCTGAGGGGATTTTCAAAGGGGATTTCAGCTGCAATTCCAATTTACAAAATTTTCACTTGCTTTTTTTTTTTTTTTTTTAAGTCTTACAAGTCACGAATGTCATGTAAGCAAGCAGTTGATGCATATGTGAAACATGAAAACAAAAATAAGGCTGGAGCTGTTGGGAACATGACCTAAATCTGCCATCTCCTGTGTAATCAAAAGCTGTTAAGGTCAAAAAATACTTGTAAGGGCAGGAAAGCACACGCTTGTGCAATTAGGCAGTGAAACATATCAGAGAAAATAGCAATTAAGGAAAATTGCCATAATCTGTTACTTAGAAACAAGGTAGATCACATGAACCGCTGGAAACATGGCAGGGTACAGAGATGTTTGCCAATGAACACAAATGTATAAAACCCACCCTTCTCCAGTGTTCCCTCTTTCCAGTTTCCTCAGGACAATTGCAGCAGCTCAAGAGCAAAGCTGACAGCACAAACATCCAGAGCTTATTGAGGCATTCAGCCCTGCACATAACATCACTCACACCCCCGAAGGGACTTTGCCACTTACAATCTATGATCCACGCCCAGGGCTGCGAGCAAGTTTTGTGAAATGTGGACAGCATTAGGTGAAGAAGTCAACAGAATGTCAGTGACAAGACAAATCATCATGAAACAGTAGAAACCAAAAAGGCAAGGAATCATTCCATGGGTAAGAACTGCAGTCTCTGCCCAGATGCCATCCTCTCCTCAACACTTGGCTCTTTCCTTTTCATGTGTTTGCTTCAGTGGAACCCAATCCCCCCGTTCTTTGCTGGGTTGCTTTCAAGTAAGGCTAGCTCTTGATGATGCCTGGGTACCAGATATGGATAACGGTGAGAACACAAGACAGCCTCTCTGCTTGGTTCTCAAAACTGTGCTGACAACCAAGACTTGGCTTCAGAAAGACATTTAGCAACAGCAGTCAGCTGTTATTCGGTGCAGATGTTTCTTGGAAGAAGGGAGTTTAAAAAAGTTGGAATAGTAACAATAAAAAAATGAAGTTTGAGAAACACTGAGGTCACTGCAGAATTACATCCACCAAAAAAACCCCACAAAAACAAACAAACAAAACAACCAAAAACAAACCCTAACACAAACAAAATCCAGGCAGGGTTGCTTCCTTACCAAATTTCATAACCTTGAGCCAACAAACTCTGCTCTGCTCCACAGGCACCTCTTACTAAGAGCCTGACTTAACTCTGAATTTCACATTTTAAGCAGGTCTTGAAAACACCTGAAATCTTCAGACAACAAATTCGTAATAGATTTATTTGTAGAACAGATGGTTTGTTTTATTTTGGAAGTCTACTTGATGTCAAGGCATAGCACATTCTACACAGCTGAACAGGTTTGGATGCATTTAAGCCTTCTTAATTTCTAGTCCAGTTAGCAGCTAACTAGCCTGTGCTTGTAAGATTTGTTACCTCACCTTGGCAAATCTTTTAATGTGACTCCATCAATCAATTAAAATGAGGCAGCAATTACTTGTTCTTTTGAGCAGACCAAGAAAGTGTCCCTTCTGACTCCACCTGTTTAACTTGTCTCGTATAATATACAACAGCCAAAGCACAAACATGTCAATCTGGATATTAAGAAAACTATTTTCTTCACTGAAGTAGTTTTCAACATAATCCCTGAAGTTAAGACATGAAGAAAACACGTTATTTTGCTAGAGAATATCCTAGCAAATGGACGTTTTACAGCACCTAGAGAACCTATTTTGCTCTAAAAGTAGTAAGTGTAATATGTGTTGCCTTTTCTCTCCCTTCCTGATCTGTGCACCAGGTCTCTAATCCATTTGACTTCTCTTCTGCTCTGTATGACTCAATTAACCCCTGCTTCTTGATAAAACCTTTCCAAGCACTTTCAAAACTTACTCAAGTTACACTGCACTTCCCACACCTCACAGCTCAACCTGACATCTTGTAAGACAAACTAATACAGATCGATAAAAGCTTTCAAGCACAGGAGACTTCCCAAATTGGAGACGTGAGCAATTAACTCCATCCACGGGTGAAGATCCTTAACATTGTTAACAGGTGGTAACATTGCTTTATCCAAAACAACGCTGTATATTTTCAGCCATTTCAACTGTCTACAATTCTACAGTTATTTCAGGATTTTTCCTCAAAAGGTTCTTAAGGACAACTCATCTGCCACGGGCAAGTTTGTTTCTTTAATAAATCTCAATCCTAAAGTCTATCCAGGTTTGGCAACTAATGAAGGTTCACAAAAATCCTTAAACCAAACAAACAAAGAACCCTCTCTTGCCTTTTATATAATATGCACTGTTTCTCCTCAAAGATACATTTTTCCCTCCTCCTGAAATACATTAACTACTATCCTTAGATTCTGCTCTTCGCTGGAGTATCTATCATCATTGGCTTCCAACATTTCTATGGCAGCAACAGCAGCTATTTTCCTTTATCTGTTTGTCTAAGAGAGAAATTGCACCAAAACCAGAAAGTTTTGTGCCTTATACACTGATAACTATTTCTTAACTGTAATTGTGCATAAAAAGCTGATTAAAAAACTTATTCTTTATTTTCCACAGAAAACAAATGCTCCACCTAGGTAGAAGCATCACCTTTTTTCTCTCTGAAGACAGATTCCTTAAAAACCCCAGCCAATTTCCTAGTTCTCCAATAAAAGTTCTGGCAGCCACAGGAAAGAAAAAAAAGTCTACAGTGAGAAAAAACACATTTGAGGAATCTATTTTTAAGTGCAGGACTCTAAATGGAAGTGTCAGTAAAGTAACTCAGTGCTATCAAAGCTGAAACCAAATTGATTCTAGCACCCTGTAAGACACGCTGCACACCTTCCAAAAGAGCAGAAGCTCTGTGATACTGTGACTGACCCTTCACACCAACCACACTCACTCTTGATCCCCACACAACATTTGCCTGAATCTGGGGGGACAGGCATGTGCAGAGTTTCTTCTAGGCAAATCCTTGCCTTGAAAGGCTGATGATCCAGGAGACTCCAGACATGGCATTGCAAGCAGTAATACAGAGAAACCCAGCGTCCTTCTCTCACCCTTCCTGCAGTGTGTCAGTCACACAACTAAGGTTCTTCACTTTTCCTGACAGAACCCTGCCACATCACACACTGTGCAAGGGCAGCACCTCAGCTGAGAAGTTTGTAAGAGCAAATGCAGCACATGGAGCCCCAAGCATCCAAGGTATTTTAATCTGCATGTTAATAACTCTCAAGCTATTGCTCAGATTCTGTGTGCAGCAAGGCAGCAGTGGCTCTGAGGAGCATGTGTCACATATCAACACACAGCTCTCAAGTTAATTGCAATTAAAAACCTTGGGAGTATAAACCCCCCCGAGCTTAAACTAGATGCTCTAGCTGTTTTTAGAAACACGGCATGCCACCTCTCAACTGTAAACTTCTGCTGCATGATGCAGAGATGAACAATTATACAACACAATGCAGCTTTATTTCTGCTGCAAAATCAACCGGCAGAGGGAGTTTACATCAACAACATCTCTTCTCACCGCTCTGACATCTCCAAAATGATCCAACAACCTCAGTATCCAAACAGGAACAGAAAGAAAGATCACTCCTTGAATTTCACTTCGGCCAAAAATGAGCAAGAAAAGGCGACTTGCAGAAGAAAGGAAACTGAGTTGACCACATATTGGGATGAAAAAGAAATAGACCTGGGGTAGGCATCAACATCATCAGGGGGAAAACAGCTACATCTGCTCCCAATTTTTAAAAGCCACATTTTAAGCCACTTTTGGAGCCATGGGCCCCTCAAAAATTCTGAGCTAATCTGCTGCCTACACATTCATCTCCTCAGTAATTTGCTTACTAAATAAAAAGCCTGCAAGCCGATTCACAGAGGCACATGAAACATGAATCCCTGCCTTGGAGAGGGGAAAAAAAAAAAAAAAAAAAAAAAAAGGCAGCGTTTACAAAAAGCTTTGTTAAAATGACTTTAGATACCGCTCTACAGAGTTTATAGTTCAGCTAAATAAATCCACACTGGATAGAACAATAGCCTAACACAACATCCTACCGGGAAAACATTACCAATTGTCCTCGAAACAAAAATACTACAGTTAACTCCTCAAAGATTATCCCCTTATTTGCAAAGGCTGTTGGAACACAATGGCCTGTTTGTTTGCTTCATTCTTTCCTCAGGCTCCAATGCTGC
This sequence comes from Turdus rufiventris, assembly GCA_013186435.1. Lineage (NCBI taxonomy): Eukaryota > Metazoa > Chordata > Aves > Passeriformes > Turdidae > Turdus > Turdus rufiventris. The sequence continues at coordinate 2,051,586 of PYHW01010739.1, forward strand.
AGCTTATTCCAGCTGGGCAGACCTACTCCTGCACAGAAAAACTGCAGGCTCGGGCCTTCGTTTCTCCTAATTGTCTTTGGGAATTATGAACAGCAGTGAGAACACAAAAGCTCGGATATCTGGCTTTAGAACAGCACAGCGTGACTGGCACACTTAATCCCTTTTTAATTTGAAGCACACCTTAACCAAGAAAGAATCAAATCCTTCCCATCACACCGATCTTCCCCCAGTCTACATCTGCCTTTTTGATTTCATATTTCAGCATTGAGAAGAAATATGGAAAGAACATACTATCATTATTATGTTGACAACATTATTAATATTAAGTAGATGTATGAACCAAGTGATGTTACTGAGGCATTCTCCCCGCCAATGAAGAGACTGCACCCCCTGAAAACATGTGCCTTGACTGACTTTCCTCGGACCTTACAGAAAGCAACATTTCTATGGCAAAACTCATGCGTTCCAAACCTCTACACAACTTATTTCCAGATGCCTTTAAAGAGCCGCACAGGGGAGGAAAGAACTGCTGATCCAAGGGATGACAACCAGACCTCCTGTTGGCTTTGAGCAACCAACTGAGAGAGGCAAGCAAGTAAAAAGCACATTATGCATGTGAACACTACTGAACACGACTGGTTTAACCACAGGAAATCACCTTTTATGAGGATGACAGTGACCCACCCACCATAACAAACCTCCAATTACAAAACTAATTACAAACACACTTCACCTTATTTTCTTTTTTTCCCCCCTCGGCTGAGCCATTAGTGCAATTTAGCAAATCTATTCACTGATTACAAGAAATCTTCTAAAGCAATGCCAGTCTGTCAATCTGACACACAGAGAGATAAGGGGAAACATCCATGTTAAGGCACTAAAGAATGAATGCATCCTCCAAACAGCTTCTGAAGTTTTTCCCATAAAACTCTGTGCTCCAAACACATTTCCATTTGTTATGTCTTTTACCCTTTTCTCTAATATCCCACCCCTTGTCGGAACGATTAAAGCCGATTTTACCTTCCGTCAGTAGAGGACAGCACAAATGGGTCACTCGAACTTTCTAAACCGGTACCATGCAAGTTCTTTATAAAAAAGGTAAATATTCCTTTGGTGTTAATTTACAAGAGCTTTCTAAATTGGAACTCTGCAAGTTCCTTTAAAAAGCAAAACAAAACAAATACCCCTTCAGCTTAGAAGAAGCGCGTTAAAAAGCCGAACAAACGCTGTAAAGGTTCAGAGAAAGCCGGGCGAGGAAAAACAACAAGCGCTGAGTTTTTCCTGCCCGCTTTTTTTTTTGTTGTTGTTGATTTATTTTTTCCCGACCAGCCGGCTGCCTCAGCCAAGCTTCAGGAAGCCGGCGACAAAAGGGAAGGATAAACCGAACCACCACGAACCAGGAAAATAAAATAAAATAAAAAAATCAGTAAGAACACACAATATTAAGGGCACGCAGTAGAAGCCTTCCAGAGGGCTGTATGGGAAACTGGCCGGCGGCGACACAGAGCGCGGGTGAGGGTCCGCACCCCAGCCCTGTTGTGGCGACAAGGACCCGCTCCCCGCCTCGCTCCTCCGCTCTCCCGCTCCGCACGGGCACCGCCACCCGCGCAGCCCCGCACAGCCGCGGTGCCCGCCCGCTGCCCGCAGCTCCCTAACGGGACGGCGAGGGGCGGGCGCTGCTCACCCGGTGCCCGCCGCAGCTCCCGGGGCACTCCCGGCGGGCTCCCGGCGGCTGCTCCGCCCGGCGCGGGGTCCGCGCCTCCCGCTCGGGGCCGCCGCTCGCGCTGCCCCTCACGGCCGCAGGGGGTGCCGCGAGCGCCGGCAGCGCACGTGACCAGGGGAGGCGGGAAGCGGGAGGGGCAGAGCGGCGCCGCATCACGTGACTCGCCGGAGGGACGCGGTTGCCGGCGCCCCCCTCCCTCTTGACCGTTCGCGCGCGCTCCGTCACGTGGGCGACCTCTCGCTCCCTATTGGGCGCCGCGGGCGGGCCGGGCGCGTGACCCGTCCCCTCCTCCGCTATTCCATCCACACCCCCGGGATGGCGGGCACGGGCGGGCTGGGAATGGTCTCGGTATCGTCCAGAGTCCGACCTCTGACCGAACGCCACTGTGGCGACCAGACCATGGCACTGAGTGCCGCGTCCAGCATTTCCTTACACGCATCCAGAGACGGCACTCCACCACCTCCCCTGGGCAGCCCCTTCCAATGCTCAGTCACTCTTCATGTGAAGAGATTCCCTGGCTTGAGGCTTTGCCCTGCTGTCCTGCCACTAAATTACCTGGGAGAGGAGGCCGATGCCCACCTGGCTCTACTCTCCTTTCAGGGAGCCGCAGAGAGCCAGGGGGTTCCCCCCGCGCCTCCTTTTCTCCAGGCCGAGCATTCCCCTCCACCCTGAACTCCCTCGGACGCTCTTTGTAAGACTTTGCTCCAAACCCTTCCCCAGCTCCGCTGCCCTTCTCTGAACCCACGGCAGCACCTCAGTGCCCTTCCTGACCTGCTGGCCTCTGCCTGTCCCCCCATCCTCACCCGCCCTGGGGTGGCAGGAGCGCTGCTGGCCCGGCTGCAGGTGGTGCCGGCAAGGCCTGAGTCCAGATGGATCCGAGACAGGGCTAAGGGTCTTCTGGCACAGTCACTCAGTGACTCCTCTTCATTCAAAAGTGTTTAGTCAGCCTATAAACCCCTGCTGGACCCCCAGACTGGCACAGTCTTGTCCCTTTACTGTTCTGTTTCAACACCTGCAGATCAAGTAGGGAGGATCCAGGAAAGGGAAGACTGGAAACCGGCCTTCCCAAGAGAAGTCTTTTGTTAACACAAAGTTATTTCCAGGAAATGGCTTCCTCCTTTCTCAAAATTTACTTTTTTTTCCTGACAGTGGGTCAGATGTCAGCTGGGGGGTGCAGGGAGTAGGGAGCTGATGGATCTGTAACATGAAGTAGTAATGTCAAGCCCTCTGGAGGTATCAATCTCTTTTTGAGGGTGGTCAATTTAAGGAAAAGCTAAATTCAAAGAGGAAATTGCGATTTTTAAAAAAAAGAAAATAAAAGAAAAATCAATTTCAGTAACCCAGGGATCGAGTGTGGGTGGATTACTCTGAGAGGGAATCAGTGATGCTGAAGAAATTCTGCTCTGGAATATGAGGCAAGGAGAGCACAGTGGTAAGTCCAGGGTAAAAAGAGAATTTTCCTGCCAAGCTGCTGCTTACTGCGCTGCTGGCATCAGGAAAGTACTGCTGAATACATTGTGGGAATTCTGAAGCAACAGAAACAAAAGGCAAAAATAAGATACATGGAAAAGTGTCATCAGTGCCTCCATGGGAGGCACAAAGGAGCCAGAAAGGGAACATACACAACACTTGTTTTCAGCTTGTGTTTGTGGCTTTGCAAAGGAGTTGCCTGTCAAGAACAGCTGCCTTTTCTGACATTGCTGGGAAATGGGGCAAAGGTGGAGCTGCATAAACAAAACTGTGATTTTAGTTCTGCAGGACAGCCCTGCTTAGTTACCATATGCAGAAACCCAGTTATTTTAACAAGCACCAGAACACAAGCTCCAAGTCAATTTTTTTTTTTTTTATTCACATGGGTTTATTTTTCTTCTTTTTAGTTATCACTAGCTGGTTTTCACATTAATTTTATCATGCAGGAAGTCCTTGAACAGTAGTTGTAGGCATTTTGTATTGTGTTTGAGCTTTACGAGCAGCTGAAACAGTTACAAAGGTGCTCTGTGTGGAGCATAAATAATTTTATTATCTTGCAAATAACTAGTTTCAGTTCTTTTTCTCTCAGTGCGGCTTCTTGTAAAAGCCAGCAATAACAAAAAGCAAACCTCTTGTAACATTTTTTTCTATGAGGAAAAGGGTTATGAAACCTGATATCTGTCTTGGAAAAGTTATGACCGACTGGAAATGTTATGAAAGCATTAAATAGGCCAATCAGGTGAAGCAGTGCTATTCAGAGACAAGTTTTGTAGAACAAAAGGAATTGTTGCCCAAGACACCACACAGATAATGTGTGTTCCTGGCCTTGGTGGGTGAGGTCAGGTGGTGATTCCTCTCTTACACCAATAGCCCCAGTTTATGTCTCAGCAGTACAGGTGGCTGTGAAGGGCTTTCTTCAAGTGACCAAAGTGGCGCCACTAGAAATGCAAAACAGAGAATAGCTTGGCATGGAATTACACCCCAAACCTAACGCAGCCTGATTCTGTAATCTCATTTGTAATGATACGTTGTCAAACCCGGAGATCACAAAGGTGTGCATAGTCACAGATAAACCCAAGTTTACAGGAATTCATGATCTTGTTAATTGTGGATTTAAAAGCTTGTTCTGTATCTGCAGCTCTGTAAGTGACCACAAACAGTGAAGTCATGATAGCAACCATCAGTGACCTGGTTATTAAAGATTATTAAAGGAAGAAAATTCTTAAAGTGTCCTTTGTTTTTCTCCTCATTAAGCATTAATTTTTTCCATCAGTAGGTTAACTGTTTTCACTCAAACTGTGGAGTCCTAGGATATGATGCCAGCTCCATCTGATGTTAAAACAATGTGGAGCTAAATGTGACCTGCATGGAGCTGACATCTCACTCCAGTTCTGTTCTGCAGTGCTCACCATCAGCTTCCTGTGGCACACGACACAAACCTACAGCTGCTGTTCAGCAAAACCTATTTCAAAGTGATCCAGCTGCAAAAGGGTGTTGAGGGCCTCTACCTAAATCAAAGCAGGAACTCTGACATCTGCTGTTTGGTAGGAGCACTGGACGTAGGCTCTCCACTGAGAAATGTGTGGGAAAACATTGACACTCTGTGGTCAGACAGATAAAATGCAGCTTCTGAAATTTCACGGGTTTTTGTCACTTTCTTTCATTTTACCCAACAGAAATGTAGTAAAGAACAGTTTACTGGAAGAACAGTTTTTTACTTCAAGAACAGTTGAAAATTTCCAGTATCTTTTCAGTAAATTGTGTGTATTGGTATAAAATGTCCTAAACAGGCAAGCTAAGACAAATATTAAAAACAAATGGTAAAACAAAACTTTGCTTCCAAACCTCTTGAATCTGAGGAGCACTGAGAGTGGGGCTCCACTGTTGCTCTGGAGACTGTCAAGATGCACAAGTACATTTTCAGGTCCAGGCATGTACTATAATTTTAATCCCATTTTCTTCTACTAGAGCTGGAAAAAGAGAGGACCATCTTAAAGTGAATTGTATTTGTGTATTGCAAAGCAGGATTTCCTCCACACTAATCTGGAGAGATTAATTTCATCAGCATACCTCCAAAGTTTATTTTTACTTCCCATAGGAATAACAGATAAGATATTACCTATATTATATTTAGTGCAGGTAGGGAGTAGAGTTAAGCATCATTAGATAGTTTCTTTAGGGCTTCCTCTCAATAGAAACCAAAGGAGTACTAAAAAAGGCCCCCCAAAAGCCAGTCCTTGCTTCATGGCATTTGTATTCGACAGCGAAGCAAATACCAGGAGTCTTTTTTGGGCACACATAACATTGATGTTTTTGTAAGCATACACGTTTTTTGCTCTTTTTTTCTTTTTTCTCTTCAACTAGAAACATTAATAATAATGAAGAATTGAGGTTAAGGCCCCTCACAATAGTCAGAGCTGTATTTTGACTAGTTTAGGTGAAAGTGGCTTGTGTGCAGTATGGGGCATAGATGAGTGTGTGACCTAAGCTAGGATAGAGACCAACTATAAGAAGAAGAGTTAATGAATAGTATCAAGAAAGGGAATGATGGTGTCAGGATAGGTAAGGATGCCAAAGAAGCTTACTTTTAAGTTGTCCTGAGGAGACAAAGCTAAGATGTTAGGGATCAAGGGGGAAGAGATCTGCAAATTTAAGACATACAAAGAAGGACTTGGAATGAGAGTTTCAGTGACATGGAAGAATACAGAGCACTGCAAATTTATGTGGGAAAAACTAGAACAGTTTGGCTAGCACTTGAATAGGTATGTCTAGAGAGAGGACTTGCATCCTGATAAAATTCTATACAGCTTTGGAAATTATAAATTCAGTGACTAGAGTAATTGTATTTATGAAAAATATTCTACAGTCATGTACCAAAGACATAGTGATTCAAACAGAAATCAAAGCACAGCAAATAATTTTCCTTTCCCTGTCATCCTGCTGTTGAAGCACCTGCCAACTAAGAGATGAAAACATGAGGGAAAAAAGTCTGTACCATGTTTCTCACCTTGTTGTCAGGGTGCAATGCAGGGAGCTGTGGCAGGGTCCGATGGTCAGGACCTGCCCCGCTGCCCCAGCCAGGGAGCAGCAGGCTTGGGGCTCATGCAGGGGCACCACCAACCTTGGCCATCAGGCATCCGTGTCGAGCAGGATCTCACACCGTGGGCATGTTTGTGTCCTGCTGGGATGGGTCCCAGCAGGCCAAACAGGTGGGGATTGAGACGATCCAAGGACCAAGCTTCCTCCCTTGGGAACTGTGACATGGCATCAGTGAGGGTATAGCAGGTGGGTTTTTGTGTTTTCCAGCTGGAGTCATTCCCTACTGGAAAGAGTTAACTTTGGAAAGCACAAAGCTGATATCTGCTGCCAGTTATGCTACTGAAAAACATTTTTCTTCACCAAATGTTTGTCCAGGAATTGAGGAAAAAAGGACCACAGGATGAGCTGGACATGAGAACAATGCCCTATTTCCAGCCCCACCAGGGATGCTCTGGAGGTACCAGCACCTCTCAGAGAGCTTGATGGGCACCTGAAGGACAAGCGCTTAACATCTGCTGTGTCTTTTGATGTGTGAGTCCTGTCATTCTGGACTTTAGGGTGTTGGTACAACTTTAAGTGATCATATGTCGAGACATCACTTCGGGTGGGCTTTTCTAGGGCATGTCATAGCCTGTGGCTGTCTTGTGTAACTTTCAGACTACGCTAAGCCATGTTTCAAGCCCCTGGGAATTTGTCTCGGGAGGGAGCAGCTTGCCTTCAGCTGCCAGCTCTCACAGCTACCCACTGACCCTGATGGAACAGGCAGCTTCCTGGGCACATGCCAAGTGAACTGGCATGAGTCTGTCAGCAGGAGTGAGTTTACTAAGGCACGCCAGAAATCGGGGACAGAAGAAGAGGAATGGAGCAGGATGCAGAAAGGAAAAAGGCCAAACTTCTCTGACAGAGTGAGGAGATCCTGCAGGAAACACGGCCAGGGCTGGGTGCACAGTGGCTTTGGTGGCCTTTCTCAGGGACACAAGCACATCTGGATAGGGAGGCACACTCTGGACTGAGATGTACTTGTTGTTCCAAGCAGATGCCGTTTGGATAAACGTTCACAGTAAGGACCAGAATAAACCTGTTATTCCTGGCTCTGTGAAGGGTTGTGTCTCCGTGGAGCTGCCTTCCAAAGAGGTGGCGCAGGTTGGAACAAATGTAAGTTAATATAGTGATCTAGACAAAATCCCTGTAATTGGAATTTGGGGAGGAGGGCATGGGAAGGAGGGGGGATTCTCCCCTATATTACTAGTACTGATTATTGCTTTTGTTGGGATTAATATCTAGGAAGCAGAGAAATGCATGCCTAAAAACAGCAAATAAATTGACCGAAATTCTATGAAACTGTAAATGGAATTAGCATTGCTCCTGAGAATTCAGGGACATGAAACACAAGATAAGAACATTTTTCTGTCCACAGAAGACACAGCTTGCATAGGGGCTGTCCTTTGTCTCTGAAGACAATGCCTGAATTATTTAGCACCTGGCCTTTCTGTTCCAGCAGTAGATGCACTCCGAGCTCATCTTGTCTGCTTTTACTTTCCTTTCTTTCATTCTATCTTAAACAGACTTGTAATTGCTCCTATGTATTATTTATTGGAAATACTATGCTTTTGTAACATAGCTGTGGGCGGAACAGGCTCTGTAGGCACAGTTTGCACCCTGTGTTCGGAATAATTGTCAGGAAGAAAGAAAATAGGTTGCGATTCAATACATAGGGTGTAAGTGTGTAGAAAAAGAAAAAGAACATAGAGTTTCCTCTATTTGCCCATGAATTACTGTATTCTGTGCCATAGAAAACCTGAAGGGAATAATCAATGAAATTGTGCTTAGTAGCATCTTTTTTTCTGGCTTTATTTCTTCCTTTTCCTTTTTCCTTTTTCCCTTTCCCTCTCCCTTTCCCCCTTTCCCTTTCTGTTTTTTTTGTTTTTTTTTTTTTTTTTTTAGAAGCAACCTTCTTCTCTAGCATGTGAGAGAGTGATGCAATCAGAGATTCCATATCACATTTTATTTCAAATGCTCAATTATTCACTGAATGGTAGAGTCTCCAACCCTGCTTTTTTTTTTTTTATTTACTTGAAATAAATGATGGTACTATGAATATCTGACCAGATGAAGCAGATGTGTCACCACTGCCTGCGAAGTCTCAGAGAAGATGAGCAGCAGCAAAGGCAGGAGAAACATGAAAAGATCAAGACACAATTCACTTGACCACAGTTATGTCTAAAAAAACCCAACTACACTGATCTTAAAGGACAATGAAATAAGGGAAGGAATGTTATTCCAAAATGGTGAACAATCACTTCAAGGATTTATTTTAAAAAGTGAAGAACGTGGACAAAATGACAACCCTCAGGTAACAACATACACTTCAGGGTGTGCAAGCAGTGCCCTGAAGGGCCAGAATTCACTGCGCATTACAGTTCTCTTTTTTTATACACATCTAGAGATACTTCTGCCAATTTTACACTTACAGAGTGGTTTTAGAAAAGATCACATGTGAACATATGCTGCACAACTTCATTGTTGAATCATTAGAAAAAAGGCTTATGAAAGTCCTTATCACTTATACTTGTTCCAGTATTTAAAGGGTAAAGGGTGGTTACAAAGAAGATAGAGAATACCTTTTAACAGGAGTCTATGGGAAAAAAAAGAGCAGTAATGGGCACAATTTAGTCCTAGGGAGATTTCTGATTGTGCACAAGAGGATAACTTTTCACAGTGAGAACAATCCACCATTGGAATAACTTCCCAGGGAAGTGGTGTGTTCCCCACCACCTGGGGACACTTAGGATTTGGCTGGAGAGGGTGCCGAGCTTCTTTTAGACCATGCTTTTGTCTTGAAAGGTTGCTTGGACCAGATGTTCCTTGAGGTCCTTCCACCCTGGTATTCCACGATTGCTAAAAGCAGTCTTACACGTCCACGAGCTGCATAGATCTTCTGGAGGCTCTTGGTGCCAGGCTATTCTGTGGGTTAACAATGGGAGAGACTTTTATCACAGAGGTGTCTTGAAAAACGTGGTCTGTTTTGGACCCCTTGCAATCCCATGCAGCCTAAGTGGGCTGGACTTTGTGTGTTTTTTTTTTTCTTCATGCATTTTCCTTTCTGTAAAGGATGGAAAACTGAAGTATCTTGCCCCCAGAGGAAGAAATATGCCTCTCAGTGACCAGCTGACCAGACAGTCCCTTCCACTTGCTGTGCTGAACTTCATCCCCAGCAATGCTTGTGTCACGTGGAGATTATTGCTGAGAAAGCTGCATCTCCCACAGATGCATTAAAAATTCCCCTGTGGTGCCAGGGAAGCAGAGGTGAATCCCATTCCTTTCTCAAATAAACGTGGCTAAAGGGCAGCTCTGCCTTCCTGCTGTGAGGCGAGCTCTGCACACCTCTGAGCCTCTTAGGAGCAAAACCCAACCAATAAAGAAGGGAAATAAATACTGGCATTGCTGGGGCTCTGCTGGCTGTCATCAGCTGCTCTTGCACAAGCGAGTCTAGGAATTGTTGCAGCAGCACATTTTTGCCTCTGGCATGTAAAGTGCAAGGGGTGCTGTCCTGTTACAGTTTTCTCTTCTTTTAGCAGATTTTTGTACCCCCTCAGCCACAGAGGACTGATTTTGCTTCACTTTAAAAAGTTAAAATGTCGTAAATACTTTGATGTAAAGAATTTTATGAATTTTTGCCCCAGGCATGGCATTTCAACTCATTGTATTTCAGTGAGACATTAAGAAAACATGTTTGTGAGCATTTTTTAAAATTGCTGTTGTTACCATTTACACAAAAGGTAGTAAAAGCTGATGATAGAGTGATTTGTTTTGTACTTTTTACCTTAAGACTGACAGAAAAATCATCTTGTTGCTCAAGATGTTTTAAATCCCCACCCTTGAGCTGTGATTCAGCAAATTCCCAGAGTAACCCTGGTCTGAAACCCGGGTTCCTCCTTGTCCTGTCCTGCCGGGGGTGGATTTCTCCCAGACAAGCCAATGAACAGAAGCTCATTTTATTTATGTATGTGGTGAGGAGGAAACTTGCTCCACACTCTCCCCACCTCTTCCTGCAAAATGTGAGCTCTCTTCTGCACCAATCACTTCGGGTCCCGAATGGAAAGAAGTGAGCGGCAGCGCAGCTGGGGTGTAGCTGAGTTTTGAACATCACTCCCTGGCTCTGCTGCATAAATAACAATAAATAATCGCTCTCACCTCATCTGAGCGACAGACAGAAGCAGAAGCCGGCTGCCCGAGTCTTTCTGCAGCAAACCCGAGGGGCTCTTTCGGAGAGGCAGGACTGAGCGCTCTTTATTGACTGACATCAGCGAGGAAATACTCTTGCTCGCTGTTTGTTTTTCGGCTGCATCCCCCCCTCCCCCACATCTTGATGGGGAAGCTGATCTCCAAAGGCTGGAGGAAAAGAGATGCTCGGGTTATCATGCTGGGGCTCGACTTCGCTGGCAAATCCACCCTTCTGTACAAACTGAAGAGCAGCCAGGCTGTGGAGACCTGCCCCACGGTGGGATTCAACGTGGAGTCTCTGAAGACACCCTGCGGCACGTCCTTCACCCTCTGGGATGTCGGTGGGCAGGACAGCCTGCGGGCCAGCTGGCCCAACTACCTGGAGGACATCAACACCCTCATCTTCGTGCTTGACAGCACAGACACGGCCCGGCTGGCCGAAGCCACGGCGGCCCTGGAGGAGGCCCTGAGCCACCCCGGCATGGCCGGCATCCCTGTGCTCCTGCTGGCCAACAAGCAGGACGTGCCGGGAGCGCTGGCACCCGCCGAGCTGGGCGAGATGCTGCGGCTGGGGGGGCTGGCAAGGCACCGCTGGATGCTCCGGGGCTGCAGTGCCCACACTGGCCAGGGCCTGCAAGAAGTCCTGGCCATCCTGGGAATGCTGCTGCGGGGCTCGGAGCACAGCTCCCTGTCCCAGGAGCAGCCCGTCCCGGGGCTGGCAGAGAGGAGGGAAGCTCCAGAGCAAACCTGAACCTGACGTGGACTCTTCTCATTCACGGCTGCCAGCAGGTTTGGCACGGAGGATTCCAGCCTCCAGGCAGCGCCTACAAGGAGCAGAGCTGCAGCTGGCACACCCTGAGGAACCCTGAGCTCCTCACCACCACCACCCACCAGGAGGATCTCTGACAAAACTCCCATCATGGAGCGGTTTGGGCTGCATCTCTTGGACTCTCAGCTCCGGCTGCAGCTTGGCCCACTGTTACCATGTTCCACTCATCCACTGCACTTGTGTGTCCAGATGTTCAGCAAGGATGCTTTTTTAACATTGATGAATTATAACAGAGATGTGTGCAAGGAACAGAAGTTTTCTTCATTCTGCAGCTCCTAGCCCAGATACATCTATCCAGATGGGATGATCCCCACACAGAGGGAGCTTGGATGTGCCCCATGCTGCTGCTCTCTCAGCGTGAAACACATGTTCATTGGCTGGGAATGCAGGAAGGCACTGAAAGGAATGGCTGAGCAGGAGCAGCATAAGCTCAGGAGTTCAAATGGCCAAGCAGCTAATTGGTTTTAGCGTGGCATCTGCAGGTATAATGATCTTCAAGCCATGGAAGTGAGCCGGGATTTGATGGTGTAATACAGCCCGAGGATGTGTGTATATTAATTTATGGATTTCTTGTAATGGTTCTTTCTTTCTCCAACATTTTTATCGAAGAATTATTTAATGAAAATGGTCCCTCATTTTCCTTGGATTACGTTTAAATACAAAGAAATCTGACCTGTCTTAGATGCTTGGAAATATGTCTCCGTGACAGTCAACCTTTAAATATCCTCATTGTGGCCTGAGCAGCCAAGACAAAACCCTGTCTCTCAGACTTTTGAAACTGCATGAAACCACTCCACATGCATTGATTAGTAGCCATGGACACCTATGGGCACAGGCAGGTTGGTGACCAATGGTCTCTCCACACTCAGCCATGTCCTGGGCAAATGAAAATGCCCCTGGCAGCTCACAACAGGACCAGGTCCCATTGCAGTGATGGTCTTTGTCCAATCTTGCTCAACCTACAATTGGAAAGGCCTATAAAATGCATGCCTGTATCCAAGATTCTGTTATCCAGAGTTATAATTAAAATATTCATAGTAGTTCCTGCTTCATTATGAAATGAATGGGAGAAGAGGAGGGATAGATTACATTTTTATTTTTATTTTCCATTTCTGTTTGTACTCAGAAAGCTGCTTTCAAGGAATGGCAGCCTAGAAACACCAAGGAGAAATATACAGCCAAATCCTCTTCTGGTTCATACCAGAGAACTTTACAGTTGTTAAGGGATTAATTGTCCAGCTGTTACTGGTGCTGTTGTTAGCCACCCTTCGTAGAAGGCAGCAGCTGGAATAAAGAGCAAAGTCACAAAGAAATATAATCAGACATTTATAGGAAAATCTCAATAAAAGAATCCTTCCCAACTGTTTTAGCTGCATTAATGTAGAACTACTATGTGCTATAAAATAGTGCTGCAGCATTGATGTGGCCTATGCAATCATAGTTGTGGGTGTATTTAAACAGCGCTGAATTTTATAATTAATTACATGACCTATGTGCATAGTGAGGAGGACAATATCACCTCTTCCAATCTTTGCATGTGACATAAGCTGGTTGATCTACCTCCAGCTTGTTGCAGGAGATCATTTTTTGCCTCTATCACACAAAGCCCCGACACACTTGTTGGCCATTTTGGACATGAGTTCCAGAGGCATAACATAAAAGGCTTTGTGCTGCATCACCTTGCAAAAAAATTTGGTCATTGTTGAGTTTGCCAGTGTTTTGGTCTTGTGTCTCACATGGCACAAAACAGAGAACTGTGCATTAAGGTAAATTCAACAGAGACTGAAAGGCTGTTGTGGTGATGTCTTACTCCTAAGTGTCCCTTGATGCTTGCATTTGACTCTACAGGATTGTCTGCTGGTAGTTAAAAGGCATTGAAGCCTTCCCCTTTTTCTCTGAATGTGTTTTAAGCTCTTAAAAAAGATAACAAATAGGCTCCTCTGGCAGCAAATAGAGGTAACCACCAACCTTTGGTAGACATCACCAATTAAAAATGAAAACAGCAAGGTGGGAGGTGAGGAAGAAAGGGTGCTGGGGATCCTGAGTGTCTGAAACTGATGAAGCAACATTCCAGTTACTGAAATTGTTCTCACTTCCCCTGAAGCAGTGATTTGGCAAAACACCCCATCTCATGGGCATCATGTGATTTATAGTCCTTGTTTTCTGGAATAAGGCTTGTCTGGACGCTTGGTCACATTACTCAGTCCATTTATGCCCTTGTTCAAAGACTGTCAAAACAATGATGGGTCATAATATTTGAAATAGCAACACAGAGTTTACCTCTAATGATTTCTCTTTTCTCCTGTGTTAGACAGCTGCTAAAACAAGTCAGGCTAATGAGCCCTGCCCTGCTCTAATCAAAGGCTTGCAGGACACTCACCCAACAGCACTTAAATGTGTCGGTGTCAAAACTGCTGCCTGGTTCAAAGGGAGCAGCATGGCAGACTGCAGGAAGCAGCCAGCTCTAGGGAGGGAAGTCTGTTACCTCTTTCCTGGCAATTTTGTAGGAGAACCCCTGCCACATGGAGTGATACCAATCCCTAAAACAGGTTTCCTTATGGATTTCAGCCAGGAGAGCACCCTCAAATTTAGTTTCCATCTTCCTGGGCATTTGATAGATGTCACAGTCTCAGCACTGATTTCCAAAAATAACAGCTTCTCTCTGAATAGCAGGTAAAAGAAAAATCCTTAGAACTTTGTTTCAGGTTCCTCACAAATTTGAAGCATCCTTCAGGTTATTTGTCCCAGAGCCCACATTGGTTGCTCAAGAGCCTTTCTTAGAAACTTTTCTGGATGCACTCTGGTGTGTATTAACATTTACAGGGGCATAACCAGAATCCATAATTGTGCATTAATCTTCACAGCCGCCCCTCCACTGAGATGAGCCATACAGGTAATTATCTATCCTTGCTTGGAGCTGTCACAGCAGCCTCCCTGCCCAGGCCTATTAGCAAGTCTTGCTGTTTTTTCAAGGACACCAAAACACTTCATTGCTCTTGCACACTGTCTAGGAAAGGACATTGCTTATTCCTCAGTTAGCTGATTTATTAACTTTTCTGTGAGACTGGTTTTTAAAGCAGCTTCCTGAGTATGAACCCAGCACAGATTTACTTTTCAATTCCTGTCAAGAAATTTTCATCCACCTCCAGAGAGCAGGAAAGCAGCAAACTGGGGGAAAAAAATCCCCAAACAACCAACATTAAAACCAGGAAGGACGATTCATCTTTCCCTCTTCACCAGCACAGGAAGGGTGACTCACCTTTTCCCTGCTCTTTTCACAACTTCCATTTTTCAGCCAGTCCATGACACAAAACCGTTTCTGTTTTCACAGTAGCTGATTTCTGCTGTTGGCATTGTTGCTTTATTTTCAGATGGAGCTACGTGCCTTTTGTCCTGTAGTTTCTTGTGGAGATTTCCTGATGGGTTTCAGTATTACTGAAGGGTCTGAGATCAGAGGGGAACCATGAGATGCCAGGGCTGCAGCGTGAGGGCATGGGGCAGTTGCCAAAAGTATTTAAAGAGGGAATAGGCAGGCACAGGGTGCATGAGAGGGATCTGTGACCAGACGTCACAGCGGGAGGAGAGTGTTAGGGCAGCAGCCAGAGACCTGGAAAATGCTCGGATTCAGGCAAATCCAGCACGGGAAGAAAGGTCAACAAGAATTTTTTAAAAGGCTAAGAAGAGCTTTCTTTTCAAATACAATATGGAAAAAAAGATTCCTATTCCCCTCATTTTTTTTTAGGAGGCAGGTTGTATAATGCAGTGAAATGTCTGAATTTTTGCTTAATATACCTAACAGATGTAAAGTAATTTATTCCTCTTAAAGAAACCCTGAAATACCACCTATAAAGATTCTCCACAGGTAACTCATCAACAAAAAACAAGGAGCAAAACCATGTGTGATGCCATCTTTTAAAAAAATCAAAACTGGTGCCAATTGTTATTAAACTACTGTTCAATATTTCACAGTCTTCAAAGAGTTAATTATCTGGCCTTCATATAAGCTTTCCCACACTTGATTTTTTTCATGATGCATTTGCTTGAGTTGAAGCCCTGAGCCTGCCATCTGGATATTGTTGAAAATGCCAGGTGAAGGCTGGGATTTGGGTTAGGAACTCATCGATGCATCCATGGCCAGGAGTGCATCATCCCCACATCTTATACTTCACAGTGTGACTTGTATAAAATTCCTGCCTGTCAGGCAAATTAATCCACAAACACTAGAGGTTTATGTCCAAAAAGGAGACAGAGGAGTGAGTCCCTTTTGCTTTATTTGAATAAAGGGAGAGGCCNTGGGGCATTCCCCTGGGGTCTCTCAGATTTTTGGAGGATGCAGCCTCCTTTTTATCCTATTTTCCCAGCTGCATTTCCCTCTCTCTTTCCCCATTGGCTGAGGTACTTGAGAAGCACAGACTTCCCAGAACGCCTGAGACCTGAGATTCCCCTCTAATGTATAACCCTCCCTTTTAATTTTTAATTCTTATAGAATTCATAGTTCCACCCCCCTCCCCCCCCATTTCCCATTCCAATTCCCAGTTTCATTTATCAGCAAACCTACCGTTTGTTTGTAAAGGCAAATGTCTTTTCCCATTCATCAATCAGTGTAGTCAATCCCATTGTTTCTTCTGTTTCTCAGTGCTAGCCTTATCTGCCAGAAGACCTACAGCTTGTTTGTAAAGACAAATCCAACATTCCTCTCACTGGCCAAAGCGGAGGAAAAAAAGGTAACCAACTGCTATGACCCAGACCTGACAAGTGTGTCCCCTCTGCCTGTTCTCCACCTGCCTCTCCATGGTCAGACCAGAAGCACAAACCTCAGCTCCAACTCCACCTGGACACTTCTCCCCTCCAAAGTTCTAATGCTTTAAACCAGACCAGCACTGGCAATGTTTTGTCTGCTAATTGCTGTGAGAAACAATCTGCCTGGAGCTCTTAAAGCTGACAAACTGTTCTTTAATTCTCCCTTACGCCTCAGATTTTTATTAGGTTTTTTTGGCCTGTGCTGGCTAAACACATTTGGATGTGGCAATGAGGGTGTTTTCCCAACAGGTCACAACCACTTGCACAAAAAAATCCTGCTTGGTGATGAGTGGTTCTGCAGCAACACTCTGGCTTGGGCATAGGAGAAATATTTCCCTTTTAACCAAACAGCGGTGGGGTTACAAAGCCACTGATTTCTGCAGAGGGAGAACAAAGTCACATGGGCCCATGTGAGGTTTGATAATGGTGGGAAAGGACTTTGGAAAGACTAAACTGGGGGTTTCCTGGGGAAGAACAGTATCAGCTGAGAGCTGGGGCCCTCATTTCCTGGGCGATCAGGGGAGAGTCATAAAGACACCAAAAAATAATTTACACCTCATGATTTTCTGGCTTTTGACAGCACCTAACAGTAGTCCTTTGGTTTAATAATGGTGTAAATGAAGACCAATGCTACAAGTCCACCCTTCAACATAGGCAGTATTTTCAGAGACATGAGGTTTGGGTCAGTAAAGAGCTGGAGCAGGGGTTAAGCACTGCACCAGCTGTAAGGTGTCTGCAGAACGTGCCTCAGGGTGGAGCTTGCACAAGGATGCAGAAGTAGCTTCTTCCTGTTCCTTGGGGAGGGACAATACAGAGACAAAACATGACAGGTCATTCCTGAGGATGCTCCATTTCTGCATGATGGAGTGCACCCATTACTAGCAAAGCAAGGGAAGCTCAGCCAGGAAGAGCAGGTTTTGGGCTGCAAGCATGGGGAAAGAACCCTGAGTCTTCCCAGCTGCCCTGGGAAGAATTGGCATGATGTCTGCTGTGCTTCTGAGAAAAAGCAGCTCTGCAAAGATAGTGCCTGGGAATGACTGGGAGGGTGAGGGACATCTGCTGGACATGGCTGCAGGCAACCCCAGGCTTTTGGGAGATACAGGCATCTTAGCCTGGCAGGAAGGTGCTGATTTGACCCCTTGGTTCCCCTAGGCTTTCTCCCTTGGAAAGACCTTTATTGTCCTGTATTTTCTCCCTGGGAAGAAGCACTTGCAATTTACTTCAATGAGATGCCACTCTATCTTAAATAAAAAATCCAGACTCAGTGTTTTTGTTGTTCTTTTCTGCACCCTACCTTTCTTCCACATCATAAAAACACTCACATTGCTATCTCTTACCCCGGCACCATCAGCAGAGGTAATAAATGACCTTGTTGTACCCTCCCCTGGCAGAGCTGAAGATCCTGAAGGCCACCTCCATCACTGCGTGGGAGCTCACGTGCTGCTGGAGGCAGGAAAATCGCTGGAAAACAGATCCATACAGAACTAATTTTCTGGGAAAAATGAGGACCTCGACCAGAGAGAGAGGCTGAAAATGCCACAGAATGGCTGTGCCTTTCCGTGCCCTCAGGGCTGGCCCTGGCTTGCCTAGCTTTTGCCTGTCACTTGGAACAGCAGCCTGCAGAAATGCAGCCCCTGACCACCCAGTCCATAGCCATGCAGGAGCATCTCGCGCTCTCTGCCTTCTTCCTCACAGGAGAGGCATCCTCACAGATTTATTTCAGTCTCTTTGGTGCTGAAATTTAATTGATCTTCTTGCCATTTTCTTGAAGGAAATGTGCCCCAGGACAGAGCTTTCAATGACATGCCTGCTGTGAGTTTTGAGATTGCATGTTATACCTGTGATAGAATAGCAATATAAATAATACAGCTGTTAAAAAAACCCCAACCAAACAAAAAAACCCCACCAAAACAAACACCCAAACCCTAAAAAACAGGGACAGTGCAGGAAATTTCAGCTGCAAAACAAAATCTAGGCAGCCTCAAGTCAGTTGTTCAGTTCCAGCCATCTTTATAACCCTGAGCAACTGAGTAAGGAGCCAGTTATCTGCACACCAACTTTCTCCGTTGTAATGGAGGGGGACAGCCTGACTTGGGAAGTCAGTCCCCAGGCACTGAGCCTGAAGCTGGTACTGACACCCACCTAGCAAGGAGCTTTTGCTTCTCTCTAACTGCTTTTATCTCTTGCACAGTCTGAGGTTGGAAGGAACATGGGTGCAGTTCAGCAGCCTGTTGCCTGATGATTTCCAAGGGGGGAGAAGGGACCCCCCCAACTTCTCAGTGTTAACACTTCAGTGCTTGCAGCACTTCTCTTTGAGTAGGTGACTGGGACTGGGGTAAGAGCAAACAAAGGCCCTAGGGAATACTTCTTGTATACAACTGGAAGCATGAGAAGCAGCGCCCTGGTTACATCAGGAAAAATCATGGACCTTAGTAAACTTCCATTTCTAAACGTGCAGGACCCACATTTGCAAATTTTCTTTCCCATCTTTAGGGGACAAGTCTTTTTCTACTAAATTTAAACTAATACACAACTGAGGTGAGTAAAACTCCTGGAAAAATTCAAGAGTTTAGATGCTGACAAAAATATCAAATACAGAGAAAACTGTGACCTTTACAAGAAGCAATTTCTTTCGTTTCCATCAGATTTTAATATTTCAAGACCAGACCTCTGGTTGAGTTCATAGAAAAACACTTCCCTGGATACCAACAGCCACACAAAGCTCAGTGCAAACACTTGGCTCTGTGCTGGTGACAATAAGGTTGCCTTTAAAACCCCAGCAGTTGGATAGCAGGGAGAAAGGAACGTGCTGCTGCAGCAGGAGCAAGGTGCCACCTTGTTAATTACTCCCCCTGGACTGGGCCCTTTTCTCACCACAGGGTTAAATATTTCAGCACAGAGGCCTGAAATTTGAGAATTTGAGACTGAGATTAGAGAGCGGGAAATATTATCGCTACGTATCCAGCACATCCAGCTCCCTGTAAGTGTTCACAAATGAGCCCTTTGGACAGACTTTTTTTTTCCATGTGAGATGCCACACTTTGGCAGTAATTGAAACAAACAAGGTGGGGGATTTAGCCTCTTTTTAAAAAAAGAAATAATATTTGTTCTAAACTGGTAAAAGCAGTGACTGCAAGACCTGAAATAACTGAAAGAGCACTTTTCTTCTGACAGAGCAACACATTTTTTGACATTTTTTACATATTTGATTTAAACATGAGAATTTGACAAGTTCAAATGTTCCCTCTACACCTATCACCTCTTGAGATTTATGTGCTGCCGTGCTTAACATGACAAAACCTAAGACCAGGCAAACCACTCCTAGAGAACCAATGTCAAGTAAACACTCTTGTAATTACTGGGCCAGACCCCATTTAAGCTGGGATCATCATGGCAAGAACAGAAGGAATTGATCCCTTATTTTCAATGTTATAACATGCAGGCAGTATGCAGATTTAAGGGAGTTCTACTGGGATATAAAAGTATGAAATGCAGGGGAAATGAGCTGCGAACTGCATCAAACAGAGAGGAATGGTGATGGGTCTAATCTCAGGGCAAGAGCTGCAGCTTCCCTTCAGCATTTCTCTGCACAAACCTAGAACTGAAGCCCACTGATAAAATATTTCAATTTCATCCTCCCTCTTGATGTACAAACAATTTTGTATGGGTGATCAACTGGCTCCATGAATTAGGGTTAAAAACAAACAAAGACGCTAAAGGTGATCAGCCTGCAAATAGCAGACGCAGACATGAGCTCCCTTACACTTCATTTCAGCATATTAAAAAAAACCCAACCACCAGTTTTCCACAATACCCTGCTTAGGAAAGAGGATGGTTAATCCATGTTCCACATCTTTGTGTGTCCCTGGAGCCTACTTCATGTACTGAGTAAATGGACAACCAACCTCCTCCTGTAGTTCCCCCACTATATCCATGGAAAAGTCTCCCTGGAGGGTATCTAAATCCTTCACAGAACTTGACATTTTTCCTCTGAGGTTGTGTGGTGACATTCACCTATTCTACTGCTATAGATGAAGGCAGAGAGCAGCCTAAAGGCCCCAGCCTTCAATTAAAAATAAAAGTATCATTAGCATTCTTAAGTGTGATACACAAGGTTGCGATCTCCAACATTAAAACCTTACAACTAAGGTGTGCCTGCAGCTGGAGAGCTCTGGGGCCAAGCCAGCAGCACAGAGCAGACCTGCCCATTACCATTTCTGTGGCAGGATGATGCACACACAAACCAGAAACAGGGCAGCAGAAAGCTGCTCTAGCTCTTAACTCTGCGCCTTGACACAAGCAGTTTTCCTGAGCAGCCTCAAGTAATGTCCCAGCCTGAAGCAGACCTGTGCAGCTCAGGCAGCTCCAGCTCATGCTGCTGTCAAGGTGACAGTGACAATCATAACAAACCCCTGCAGCAAAATCTCCCAAGGCTGGGCCTGTTGGAGCCCACAGTTTTCTACTGATTGAGTTTTTTCCTTTTCCTGAAAAGGGCTTCCTAATGGCCTGGCATAATTTGTTGTCCTACATATGTTTGAATAGAAGCATAATTATGCTACAAAAAGGAGTACTTTTTATGCAACAAAATAGAAGGAACACAACACACTGCATTTGGTAGAAAGGACTAATTTGAAAGACATTCAGAATCTAGAGGGCATTAGAGAGGAGCAGAATAACAAAGTGGGCCTCAACTATCACCGAGCCCACCGAGATTAAAAAAAAAACCAACCAAACAAACAAACATCTGCCTGTCAGGGGCTCTTCTTACTCATTTCTCTGTTTAGCAGATCAAGCAAACAAAATGGAAGTGTCTGTACTTTTACAAGTACAAGGAACATTAAAGTATCATCTAGATTTCGGTCTTTCTAAATAATACATGTCTTAAAATAACAGATTATTTATTCCAATATAGTGACTTTCAAGTCCTCCAGGTAGGATGTAGAGGATGACTAACAGGTTGCAAAAACCCAACACAGTTCAGTTTGTCAACTGAAAGCTGAAGGAACCAAAGGGATTAAACAACTTTTGGAAAGGAGAATTACGTTCTTATGAAATCTCTGTCCTTTATATCCCCCATGGACAAGCATTTGTAAAGATTTAAATACAGCACTAGAAGCTCATCTCCATCTCCTTCCCATGGAGAGAGGTTTCTCCAGGTGGCTCAGCCAACTGACACAGAGAAAGGATGGCCAAGCCACAGGGACCTTTCAAACAGTTCAAGTGGTCTCCTTCCACTGGTGCTGTCCTGTAATTAAAGCAGGCCTGTACTAATTAGGAGTCTCTGACAGTTCCAAGCTGTTCCCAAGCAGCACCTCCATGGGGTCACTTGTGCCAGGGTCACTTGTGCCAAGGGCACTGGCCATGAAAGGCTGTCCAGCCCAAGGCCAGTTGTGGTGCACACTCCCTCCCAACCCACACTGGGCAGGAGCTGGGCCCACTTGTGCAGCATCCTGAGCTTGAATTAATGCTGAATCAGCACTCAGCCTTGCACCAGGAACCTGAAAGGTTGTTTCTGGAGGTAGAAAACAACGGCAGAAGTTTCTTGACACTCTGGTCTACCTTCAAGCCTTTGAACTGAAGTCACTGTTTCAATAATTACAGTAATTTCACGAATATAAGCCGCACCATTTTGACTAAAATTTTGGTCTGAACCCAAAGTGCGGCTTATAATCAGGTGCG
>PYHW01010739.1:2073874-2103918 GCA_013186435.1 Turdus rufiventris
CCACCCTCAACAGATGGTGATAGAATAGATACCTTTTATCCCACCCTGTATTGTAACATGCGGCTTATATTCAGGTGCGGCTTATATACGGACAAAAGAACAAAAAGTTGCTGACACCCGGGAGTGCGGCTTATACTCGGTGCGGCTTATAATCGTGAAATTACTGTACATTGAGCAGCTGCAGCCCACTTACCACAGCCCCCTGTACACACCCGGGAAACATCTCCATACAAAGTATAAAACTCCGTATCCAAAGTTTCAGAGATGACTGCATTAGCTTACTTTATTCATACTTGTAACATACTTCAAACTTTGATGCGGAGTTCTGCTAACTAATATCTAGTCAAAGACAAAAACCCCTAAGTCAATCCATGAAGACTAAGCAGTTCCATAACCTTCAAAATAAGTTCTTGAATGTTTTATAGTATTTGATAGCAGCTTTTTATTGGTTACAAAACCTAAGCCCATATACAAAATTAGGAACACATTTAGATGCCTCTTTGAAAGAACGTTTTAGTCTATTTTAACTGATAGTTTAAAAAAATAATAAAAACAATGCAATTTTAAACACTGTTCTGAAAACGTAAAAGTGCAGCAATATACTTTGTTTCCTTTATTAACTATGAAATGGTGCAATCCCAATCAAAAGCTGATAAGGTCACAGCAGAAAGAACTGAGCAAGCACTTTGTTCTGCCTTACCCAGTTCTCCGATGTTCACTTTTATTGTAATGCATTGAGTGCAAGAAAAGGATCGAATCTTTACAGTAGAGGAAAACTGTTGTTTCAGTATCAATTTGTATGTAATTTCTAGAATAACAGTGAGTGTAGGCTGAACTGGGTATGCATCAGTCTATATGGCGTTCAGGAGACTAGACTGAATTAGAAGGAGGGAAATATTTGTTCACAATAACATCTGCTGGAACTCTTATTTCACATAAACTTTGTGACCTTACCTAACTTTGACTTTTTATTGTTTAGTTTTTTAGCGAACACCACACAGTTTCAAGATTTTAGACTATAGTGTGTGAATAGGATGCAGTTACCATATGAAGCTTCAACTCAACTTCTGGGAAAAGAAAAAAGGCACAATGAACTTCAACTCAATTTTATGTGCACAAGAGTTGAAAAATCTGAGCCACCTTAAAGAGAAATTGATTCTAAAATTTATAAAACCTATAAATAATCAGAGGCCAAACCACTATATTAAAACAGATTATCTAGCAAGTAAAAATCTTGCAGTTTAAACATACGCTTGTATCCAGCTGAGATACAAGACAACTCACTCTTTAAAGTGGCTCCACCTTGGCAGATATATATTTAATGAATGCACACCTGCTATGTGTTGTTCATCAGTGGAAAAACAGCTGATCCACAAAGCTCTGATGGCATCTGTCCTTATCTTCATCACAGTAAAATACAACCCACATCCAATAACTAAATTAGTTTAGATTTTTCTATCCCTTCACATCAATGCATTGGGAAATTACACCCAGTAAACAACAGCAACAAAACCAGTTTGTGTGATAGCTTACAGAATTTCAAAATTACCGATCTTCGCCCCAGCAACAGCAAAATCCCTTTGAAAGTGACTGGGTCAGGCGATTTTCCAAAAGCAATGACTTCACATACCTTAGATAAAGTTATTTAATGTGCGCTGCACATCAGGTTTACGCTGAGTAACGGCAGCTTCGATACAGCCTCACACATCAACCAGTTTGTATGTTTTTAATCACATGAATAAGATTTGAGACTAACTTGTGAATTATTCTTCCAATACTCCAAGAATGAAGCTTTTATGACGCTTCTAAGTAGTTGCTGGTTTGTTGCCAACCACATCATCATAAGCACTGGTTACTAAGTAAAAAATAGTTTAAGACTAAATTACAGTAAACATGAAAGCTCCACAGTTTAAACCCAATATAAATCAACCATATCCAATTATCAATTTAAAACAGAAGATATTGACTACTGAAAGTTGAAAGCAAGATTCTTTTTAACTAATACAATTTTTGGACAGAATTTTTTTTCCTACAGTCTGGGACTCTTGCTTTCAGCTTAAACAGAAGTTCAAGTCCATAACAGGTTGTAGCTCAGGTAAAATACCATGCACAGCATTTGATTACTTCAAAACAGCAGGAACACACAGGCTGAAGTGAGTGGTCAAATAGGGCTCGCTGTTCTCAAAAATTAGGTATAATGGCAAAAGCTTTACCAGTCCAAATCTACAGTTCATTCTCCAACCCTGGTTTCTGAGGCAGTTAATGAACACACATCAATTACTGATAGCTGAAGCAGTTTTTTTGTTTGTTTTAAACTTAAGTGTTTAATCAATTGCCAAGTGTTGTGTTTTTATAAGTTACTTTTATTTCAGTTTCACCAATGAAATTCATTTGGCTTGCATTTTTGAATCTATTCTTCCACATAAAGTTTATGAAAATATGTTTGTGGAGGACGATGATGGAGGCTCAGAGTAAACTGGACCCCTGTAAAGTCTTCCAAAATGTATGCATCATACCAAAGTGTCTTGATCCACAGCGCACCATTTTCCAAAGAAGCTACTTTTCCGTGGAAAGCCAATGTGCCACCACTATGGAATATTCTTAACAAAACTGCAGATTGCGGTTGTCAGCATGTGGCACCAGGAAAAAGGCAAAAAAAGGTAGTTGGGACTGTTAAAAAGAATTCTGAAACAGTTTAAGAGATCATGCATATGCATTTACAGTCCATGTGATAGTGATGTTTGGCAACTGCAAAGTGACCAATACATGGCTTGCTTTAGAAGCATCAAAACGAAGAGGCATGTGTGTCTTGGAGCCTTTTGTTTCTTCACTTGGTAGCCATCCGGTGGTGCTTCGTTCTGGTGTGGGACAAGAGAAGCTGCACTTTTTTTGAACTTAAAAATTAAATTCTTTTGTTTGAAGGTTGGCCGTTGGGTCGAAGTTGTAAGTACCTCCTTGAGTGGCTTCAGGAATGAGACTGGGGTCTTCATCGATCTGCAAAACAAAACAGCAGAAACACATGAGAGGCCAATTTCCTGCATGACTGGGTACACAGAGAGGACATTCATAAATGTTCACGTTTTCTTTTTTTACTTTAAATATTATTGCAGTAAAATTAGATCCATTTTTCCAATTCAATCCCCCAAATATGTTTAAAAAGAACAACACATCAACTCTGGTCTAATACCATCAGGGAACCCAAAAATTGTAATGATTATGGACAGTGCTGCTGTTTGGTCAAAGCAGTTGCTATTTTAGCTGTGCAATTTAATTTTCAGTGCCAATTTTTAGTAGTTCTGGAGTTGGCTAATCACTAGTTGTGGATTCCAAAATTAGTTTTGTACTTTTTCCCATTTTCTTTCAACATGAAAACATATTTTTACCAGCAGCTGATAGAAATACTTACATAAAGCTTATGAGAGTTCTTAGTATCTCCTATCAGAATTTAAAGGATTTAGAACTACTAATTTCAGAGCAGTTTTATATAAGTACAATCTGAATTTGGTTTTAAACCAGAAGTACTTCATTCTATAGATACAAAGTGAAAGGAATCAGCAGCCAACCTCACCCAGCTTTCTCAGAATTTAGGTGTTTACAGCCTCAAGGAACAGCAAATAACATGGTCAGTAGCAACAAAATGCAGAACTTTAAACCCTACCCATCCTCCAGCAAATCACCATCTGCATTGTTCTCTGAGCCTTATTTGAGGTCGTGTGTCATTCTGAAGCAGGAAAGAGCCCTTGTGTGGGGAGACTGAACAGCTTTCTGAGACCTGGTCTTGTAGAAGTGAACACAACAAAACTGACTCACCTAAAATGCTTCTCTTCACTTTGGGTGACACTTTTTAAACCAGAGGGAAGAGATTGAGGCCTTTCGTGACAGCAATCTGCACATCGTGCCCACATGAATACTGAGTCTGGTTCCAGAATGTTTTGCAAAAGCATTCTTGTTCTGGTAAATCAGCACCTCTGCCCTCTGCACAGGTACTACAAAGTAATCCCACCTAAGCTCACCTGCCTTTAACATATGAAACTGAAGTCAGGAAGCTCTTAGTGCTGGTCCTAAAGTACAGGCTGTGCACTTTACAGGGCTCAGTAAATGAACAGATGGGATTAGCAATGAAGGGACATTGAGCAGCCAGCAATATCTCATGAGAATACAGAAGATCCTGAAGTGACAGAAGGCAACTGAGAACACTCCTGGACAGTTGATCTCAACACTACCATAAGCAACCTCTTGTCTCCCTTGAGCAATTATGGAATTTCTACAGTTTTGAGTTTCAGAAGCTCCAGAAACATAGTTACAATATAATAATTTGAAGGTAAGTCCTGCTTTTGAGTAAAGGAGGCATATCCAGCCCATCAGGCATAGATTAAATTGTGTTAACACAAAAAGTAAATGCACAAAAGGGAGTACTAACCTCAACTGGGATATTTTTGCACTTGTATCAACCAGACTGCTCTTCAGTTAGACAAAGTTGTTTTAGGGTCTGCATGGAGACTCTAAGCACTGTTCACAGAATCACTACAGGCATAGGGAACTTTTTACTTATCTTAACCTCTGGTGACTAACTTCCCAATTACATGATGGGCCCATGAATTGAAAATTGAGTGCTGAAGTTAGAGCTGGCATTTGGAGAGTTCAATTTAAGAGAAGAACTGAAAACACAGTTCTGCTAGGCTGTAGAAATACAGACACCCTGGACGGCCTAGAAAAGATAATTTGTCTTTGAATTGCATGTTAAAGTACTCCTCAAGAACTCACAGGGAGCCAGCAGCAGGAGGAGCTAGAACCAGAGGGTCAAAATATCTAATCTGGGTGCAACACAATACTGGATGGTCTAGATCAAACACTAGCAGAAAGTAGGTAATAGTTTTGATGACTCTTTTCACTGCAGAATCCAGACTGAGCAAATACAGAGTTGAAATACAAACATTTATCTGAAAGTAAGGATCTGCTGTCCCTTTCATAGACTGATATATGAGAAAATAAAAAGGAGAGTCAGAGAACTGTCTGGATTCTAATCACACTAATCAATCTGACAAAATTAAGTGAGAATTGATCAATTCATTCGGCAAAACTAGAGCAGACCTCTTGATTTTGGTGAAGAAAAGTCCTGGTATTGAGAAACTCTTCAAAGACTTTAAATTGAGGAAAACTCTACTGAACAAGGACCAGGAAAACTGACTTTGGAGATAATGTATGTTTGTGACCACTGGAGCTGAGGACCAGTGACAACGTAGTTACTAAGCTAAGAGCACAGTAGATATACTTTTCCATCTTTAGCATACTTACATCATCACCAGAGAAATATTGATCTATAATTTCAAATGCTAGTTTATAAATGTCTTCATTCTCGTGCTGTTGCAAGGCTTCTATTTTCTCTAGCCCTGAATAAAAGAAAATGGAGGAGAGTTTTATAAGATTAAACCAGAGTTACTGACTACTTTAAAAATAAGAAAAAATATTAAACATTACTACTGAAACATGGTAGAAAGTGTGCAGCTCAGTTTGAAAATATGATCCACACAGCAGCTATCTTGTCTCTAAGAGGAAAGCAGTTTATGAACTTTACATGCCAGGGAATATTCCATTTTATGAACAATGGAGTCTTCTCTTCGTTTAGATAAAACTCTTATTTTAAAAACTTCTGTCTACCACATAACTTTTGGGTTAGTCATTGTGCTTTCTATGTGTCCCCCAAAAGAAGTGGCTACATTTGTGTGTTGCCTCTAAGTTTGAAACAGCAAGGTGATGAAGCAGTTAAAACACTAGTCCCATTTTGAAACTGGATGTGGCATTACAGAATGGAAAAGCTTCCAGTGCATTATGGCCTTCAATATCTCTTCATTATAATACATTAATTAGCATACATTACAACTTGGATTGTGATACTGAAAAGACTCCTCATCCTGCTTTGATCTGTAATGAAATTATGATCCTAAAACTGCTTCCAAGGCAATAAACCAGAGCAAGAATCATGTATTTTACCACAGGAAAAGTATGTGCAATTATCAAATGAAAAGAATTACAATTCTCATTGAAATCTAAAAAAATACCTAAGCTACAGAAAGCTCCTTCAACAATTGCCTCTACACAGCCATCTCCAAAGTGAAATAAACAGGAAAAAAAAGTAATGTCTCCATTAAAAAGTCTCCCTTGTTTACTCAAATAGCCCATGTTAAATAACACTGCAGTAAACACCAACAGCAGCAAGGATAAGATAGAATAAGATCCAGCCAATTAAATTTTTTAAAAGCCTTGTAAGCTCTTACCTCCACACTCTTCTATAATTTCAGCTATTGTGCTAGCCTCATCACCAGCCATTATCAGAATGTTTTTCAGCCCATCCAGCACAACCTGTACCACTTGAGAATCCTTTACTGAGAGTAGATTGCAGAACGGTGGGATTACATTTTGTTGTACAAGGTATTCAACCTAAATAATTAAAATTAAAAAAATGCTTTCAACATTGTGCTTCTACACAAATGGTTGCATGTGCAACATTTTAGTGACAGCTTGAAATCCCACTACACATACCTGATCTTTTCTCCCACTTATTGTCAAATTGCTAATTGCCCAAGCAGCTTCCTTTTGTGTCCCAAAGTCCCCCTGAAAAATAAAATTAATAGCTCATTAAAATCAGCATGGAAACATCTGTCAAACTTATTAAAAATCACAAACTCCTCATGTCAGATTTATAAAAAGAGGATGACAACTTGCATAGCTGATAGCTTGACTGACCTTAGCCAGCTGGTGTATGATCATGGGGATTAGCCCAGCATCTATTACAGCCTGAACTTGTTGCTGGTTTCCTGCTGTGATATTGGAAAGGAACCAAACTGCTTCCTACAATGGGATAAAGCAAAAAAGCAAAGCACTTTTAAAAACTAGTCAGCGATGAAAAAAAGAACTCAACCAAACTTGACCACCTCAAAAATTAAAATCATACCATGAGCAATCACTAAACAGGCACCCTCCTCCATAGCACTTCTAGCACACAAACTTTTATTGCACTGTGAAAGACAACAGGGAATCAATGTAAAATTAATATGATTGATTCACAGGGCCAAATTCTCTCACAAAAGGAGTGTCTCCATATATCAGGAGTAATACTGATATAAACCTTATATCCACTTTGCACTGCTGGAGTAACAGGCTTTAAACTTTAATCCGTTTTAGATGAAACATAGGAAAACTGGTAAAGTATTATAATAAAAGGCCTTGTCCTGTAATTCTGTTACTGACAGCTCAGTAGTACCTTCTGCTCTGACAAAAGGAAGACTCCACCTCCCTTCGTGTAACATGAGTGTCCACAAATCTCACAGAAGTATCACACATGACACTCCATCCTGTGACTTTGCTCAGCAGTTATTCCTTCAGAAGGTTCATCCACATAGCTACCACCTATCTCATGGCAGTTATAAATTCCCAGTTACAAAGGGGGATATTTGTCATGACAACCAAGAACATTTTCAAAAGGATCCAATCTTAAGTAAAAGATGTGGCAAGCAGGCAATTATGAAGCACTGCAGGAAAAAAACATGAGTTCCTGCCTTTTTTAGGAATGTGTATCTAGTTTTTATTTCTATTTGCCACTCACAATATAGACTTAAAATTCAAAGCATTTCTGGACTTTTTTTTTTTTGTACAAAAAGAATTCCTTGGCATTCAAAAGAGCTCTTCATCATTCTTTTGTGAGAGTTAAGAGGGCAGGCAAAAATAAATCACATCAGTTTGACTGTCAAAGATAACTTTCTTCAGAGATCTTCACAATTGACAGGGCCTGAAGAAACAGATTCCTCACAAATAGATTTCTTCTCAATGATACACTATCTGGGAGAATCACAATCTCAACAAAAAAGCTTTCCCCTCAGCCAGACCATCTTTGCAATGGAAAATGGCACAATGACTTAAAAAAACCCAAATATCATGAAATACAGCTCTGGAAAAGGAGGCACTGATCAAACTTTCCCTATTCCACCCAATCCTTGCAGCAGTGAAGTTACTTCCGCCAAAAGGAAGGAGATGAAATGCAGAAACAATTTTCAGGAAAGGACCATCTTCCCTGAAAGCAAAGATGAACAAGTGAACAAAGTTCACTATGAAAAGATGGAGTGGAAAAACTGGCTCAGTCATATGCAACTCACTGGACTCAACTAAAATTATGAAAAACTGTAACCGAAGTTACCCAGTTACTCAGTTTGCAAATAGAAAGTATCTCACTTCAAAGCAAAACCTTTCAGTCCTCCCAGAAAGCACAAGGCATCAACACAAAAGCACAGATACTGTGTACAGCTAGTTTCAGTCCTAATTAAGCACCAGCCTCAAAGGCCACATCTTCATACAAAATTGCTCATATGCTGGAAACAACAGCTGAAGGAAATTCTTCTGTAACATTCCACAGGCTAGTGTTTTATTTCTTAAAAGAAATCACAAAGTTAGGAAGAAGCAAATCATACCTTGTTTATCTTCTCTTTTGGATGCGTCAGGAGATGTGGGAAATAAGACAAAACATCACAATTGAGAACAACTTGTGTCTGCTCATCAGTACCAGTTACTATGTTGCCTACTGCTCTCAGTGCTGCTGTCTGAATATCCAAAGTGGGAAGGAAAAAAAATTGCATGTTAAAGACATTGCTGTTACTTACGCTATAACAAAGATAATTTTAAGCTGTCTCTTTATAAAAACACTTCGCAAAATACAATTTAGCATTTCATCCTCTGAGCTACATCAGAAAAAATGCATACTGTTTCATCACAAGACACAGTACATCACAGAATAAGTGAACTGCAGCTCAGCTTAAAAAGTGTAAAGATTAAAAATTAAAATATTAAAATCTTAGAAGATTAATTCATCATGTACCTGATCTGTGTTACAAGTCCAACAGCAGCTTCTAGGCTCTATGTCTGCTGAGGTTGCTCACTTCTCCATTCTGCTCCCCACTATGGCATTCAAAACCTCACTACTACTTACTGAGTCTCAGGTGATTACAGAAATGGATTTTCCTCTTTATGTATTGGTCAGTAAATGCTTTACAAGTGACAGAATACTGGAGAGACTTCTTTCATCAAGTGAACTAGTTGACAAATTTCAAGAGAGCCAAATTTCATCCAAAGTACAAGCTAAACAAACATGTCAAATGCACAGATACACAGAAGAGCTCTGTGTTACAGCAGAGGGTTCATAAAAAACCCAGTACACATTAACTAAATTGCCTTTAAAATTAATCAAGTAAGTTCAGTTAACCATTCACAGCTAATTACAAACTGACTTTACTAAAAGGACTCAGCATTTGCAAATATTTCCATACACTAAATTTCCAAAATACTGATTTCCATGAGTTATTCAGATAGAATATGCAGAAATCCCCATAAGCAGCACCAGAAAGAGGGCATATTAATTGAATTCTGGAAAACGTAAAATCTATTGTCATTAAATATTTTAGAACTACAAAAGGAAGGCACTCTGGTAATCACATAATGGAAGTTAATATTTAACCTGTTACTTTCCTTAAAACTGTGTTAGTACTGTTTTGCTTGAGTTTTCTTTCTTTTTAATTTTTTCCCCCAGTGTAAGTAACATTTTTTCTTCAGTTTCACCTGCACAAAATGTAGCTGTAAGTGTTCATATCACTAACTCCACTAATAAATACTGTAAGGCACATTTTTTTAGCGAACAGAATACAAAGGACTATTCAAACAACTGAATTAGACTTACTTGAACTTTAACCTCCTGATGACTCAGAAGGGGAACTAGAAAAGGTACAACTCCTGAATCAATGACCATTTGTATCTGTTCATTTCCACCATCTGTTAAGTAGGACAAAGCCCAAACAGTGTCCACAAGAATCTACAAATTGAAAAGAACGTGGTTTACAGGTTGAACAGAAAAATCCATATAATGAAGGCTTAATTTAGCGAACAACATTCCACTTATCTGGGGGTGGACAGGGGCAACCATGCAATTTAGTTACAAGAAAAACTTAAACATGATTTTGATGAGACTTAATCAGCAATGTGTTAGATTATTATGTACAGCTAGGAAAACCAGGGCCATTTGTTCCATCAGAGCAATTTCTGTATGTCCTCTCAAATTCCTTTTTAATTAAATACCACATTTTAGTGCATAAAGTGACAGCATACATCATCTCACAAAAATAAACTGTTGGGCTTGATTTGCATTTCCAAGATAGACAACCAGTTTAGGTAAGTAGTTGCACTAGCAACTTTCTCAAGCAAATGCCAATACAGCCTCCTTAGCATGGCTGTAATTTGTTAGCTGTGCTATCTTATGATTATGGAATACATAAATTCCCTTAAGTCTCTAATCCATCTGACACCTTAGCATTTCTGATCCATAGTGCAGTTCTGAAGTGAAACTGCAAGCAAGTCTGGATGCATGTCTTCTTCTGTCTTCATATTAAAAATAAAAACACAGCAAAAGAAAGGAGTTCTTATACCAGTTAAAGGACTAGCAACTATTGTAATGTGGCAACTGTTGAAGTGTTCAAGCAAAGCAAAACCCACAGAGAAATGCCTATCATGCAGGGCCATCTGAGAATCTTAAAAGAAAAATAAAAAAGTCACTGATGACTTGGTAACAATGATTAGAAAGCCCTCAAAAAAGTACAAAAGTTAGACATTGAAAGGTAGTACCTGAAGCAGAAACAAAGCCAGCAGAAAGGGATATCACATCACAGAGATGATGTTAGGAACTGCAGGAAAAGAAATCTGGACCCCACTTATGACATAATCTGTTGAGGTACCTAGATCTAGTCTACTTCACCCATTTAAAATTTCCAGCCATGAGAATAGCTGAACACTGCAGTACTAGAACACAAGGAAGACTTTACAGTCCTGACCCACAGGCTGCTGCCACCCAGCTCAGGATGCCAGCCAGCACAGCCCAAAAGCTTTCCTGCCACAGCCTGCTGCTGCCCTCACCTCCTGTGCTGCAGGGACAGCAGAACGTGCTGCAGTGGAGCCACTGTGGCAGCAGAAGCAGTGAGAGATGGTGCCTCACCAGTTTGCTGCCCCACTGGTGACAAGAGCAGCAGCCGCCAGAAGCGCTGACAGGACTGTGGGCTGACCTACCTGCATCACTGACTCATCTCCAAAGATAGGTTTGCTGCTCCAGTACGGAGAGGCTGGGACCAGACTGGTACCTCCAAACTAGCACCTGACTCTCAGGATCAAAATGATGGACACCCTAATTGAGATCAGTCAAAACCTGGCATCACAGTCTCATACCTACATCAGTAAGCTCTCATACAATCATTGCTTGCAAAAGATCTTTAAAATTTGGCAGGGAAAAAGAGCCTACAGGTTAGAAGTATATTTGGTTTTGCAATGAATTCCCTTCAGTTTTGTCCAAATTACTCACTGAAAAGCCACCATGTGCTGTCTCCCACTCACATTACACTGGGAAAACCCTGGCAAAATCCCAGCTTAAACTGTACAAATATTTTGTGGAGACAAGCCCACTTCGCCATTAACAAAGTGGCAGAAACACTGCTACTACAGTGTTGAACTAGCAAATGACAGTCCCACCAATCTTATGCTTTATTTTATCCCCAAACCCAACACAAGGGTTCAATTCCTTCCTCCCTAAACTAAAGGATCACTATAGGGATTGCAAAGTTCTGATAGGAGAAACACAGCTCAATATCCCTCAGTTACACAGATCTTTGTTCTGAAGTCCCAATATATAAGGCTTCACGAGGTAAATCCACTCCCTAGGACATTACTTGGACAAATACAGGTAAACTCATGAATCAGGAATGTGGGAAGTACTTAAGGTTTAGTATTAAAAACATGAAGATTGTTAAAGGTGCCACAAAACAATAGTTTATAGTTTATTGCTGTTTGTTTAAATGTATTTTCATATGCGACTTGTTTAATCAGATGTTGCAAAGTCAGGCACCCAACAGGTTACAGAAGTTAGGTTTACCCTTATGATCAGAATATTTGACTGGACTGACATACAGAATTACATGTACTTTTTTTACACATATTACCTATGCAAAATTATAAATTGGGGAAGAATTAAAGTGCAGATGATGGTAAAGCTGGCTATTTAATTTTCTGTTGCTCAATTCAATATAGGATTTTTTAAAAGCTATTTCAAATGTACAGGAGAAAAAATGCCATCTTTTACAAAAGGTATTTCAGAAATGGTATTTGCACTTTTTTTTTTCATGCTCTGAATGACTACAATCACATTAATCTTCATATTTAATTATGCATTTATGACAATAACACATAAATTAACACACAAACCCAAGTTTACCACTTTAAAACAACCCTGCAGCATTATCTTACTAGATAAAACAAAGAATCTAAATATCTAAAACTTTAGAAATTACTTACGTTTATATCTGTATGGTAAATGAGAACGCACAATGCTGGCAAAATCTGAAAAGAAGTTAATCAGTCATTACAGTAGAACAAAATTGGTGGTAAAATTATGAATCCAAGTATTGCAATCACAAAGCTTAGCTTGAGTCTGCTTTAGTATATTGTAATCATACACTTCCCAGCAGCTGGTCATTCCCTCAAAGTATGTATAAAAATATCTGTATTTCAAATTTGCGAAAATGAGACAGTACTATATTCCAGACACAGAATGTAGACTGTATTTTGAGGGATAACAAGCAAATAACACAGATAAGACACCCTGCTGCTATTTTAAAAGCTTTGTTATCACATGCAATAAAAATTATTAGCTTAGGATCAGTATATAAACCACTTGGATTAAAGTTTAATTTCTTATATTCACATATGGAAAAAATATAAAACTGGACTGTGATAAAACTGCTTTGAACAGAGTGTTTTGTTTAATAAAGCATTACTTGTAAATTTTCCCTGTTTCTCTGCTTCATTTTTAAAATTTCATCAAAGTTCAGCTGTTAACAGTAACATATTTTGCATGGCTTCAAAAATGATATCTACACTTATGAATTTATCTTAAGGTCAAGAACTTTACCTACAATTACAGTTCCAGTCAAGTAGCTCCATTTTACTCACTGTGCTGACCCTATCAACTGAGCATTTGCTCTATTCACCAGCTTAAAAAGATTTGCAGGATTTCTGCTCAGGTTGGGACGTGGCACTGACTGCATGTGCACAATGAATTGAAACACAAACCATGTCACAGCTTACACTTCCTCTTGCTGAAAATAATTACATTTTAATTCTTCTACATTTTAATTCTATGTACAGAATCAAATTCTAGCCTTTTTTTTAGTGAAAGATTGTAATGCTGAGAATTTTAATGCTTTCTAGTGTGTTAATTTTTTGTTGTATAGTTCATCACTTTAGTCTTACTCTGTTTCAGACATTACAAATACCTTTATTACAGCAGTTGTAAGAACCACCAAATTGGTCAAATTATTTCATCTAACAAATGGTAGAATGGCACAACAGATGTGCAGCGACAAAAACCAGGCAAAAATTCATAGTATGACAATGTAAAACATTTGGCCTCCAGCCCAGAGTATAAAGCATTATCTGTCTCATAATTCTTTATTTACCTCCTGAACTGTCTCCATAGGCGGTGGGGGGTCCTTATTCCTGCAGAGATTTACAATGACCCATGTGACGTTCCGAAGGAAGGTGATGGGAATGGAGGGATTGATGAAGGACAGAAGAGGTTTGACAACTCCCAGTGATATGACATAATCTCTACACTGAGGACCATCACCTACAGAAATGAAAATTGTTGCAAAATAAATTACATTAAAAATGGAAAATCTTGAAATGCAATGCAATGACATGTTGGGATACTGAAATTCTATGTTTCCTCACCAATAGTCTACTACTAAAAGGTCATATTTTATTAAATATACATACGTAAAGTTATGTATGTATATTTTGGGAAACATAAAATTTATCCTGTTAATGTTTTGTATAGCAAGTGATACTATTATTTAGAAAAAAAAATAGGAGGTACATATGTAATTCCGGCCATGTTAAATACTTTAAAAAATTTTAACAAGACACAGAATTCAGAGGAAACATAGTCTCTTATGATAATGCCAATGTTCAAAAAGTCAAGTTCTAAAATGGAATGCTCCCTGAATTCAAATCATTAAAACAAGAAGTTACCTATAATATTTCCAAGAGCCCAGACAGCTTGCTCACAAACATTCTGGTGTGGTGAATGAAGTAGTCTCAAAAAGAGGGGTACTGCATCTGCAGAATGCAAAGATTGGATCTGTTTAACACTGGATCTTGGTATATGAGCAACATTTTTACTGATTTACAAAAATCACATTCTCCACCATGCCTTATACACGTTTATGTTATGAAGGGTGCACAAAACGTGGGTTTAACATTTCTATATATATCCAGAGAAGGGAAAAATGGACTTCATAATAGAATTATTACTCAACAATGCTCTCCACATTTAAACGTTTCCCCGTATTTCTCAAAGTGACAGGCAGACCCTCAAGTATGCAGGCTTGAGGTTTCATGTCCCGGTAATTCAGATTCTCCAGATACCCAGGATCACAACACATACCAAGCAGAATGACATGCCTACTTGTGCAAACGTGCTTCATATCTTGACTTTAAGAAAACAGCTTCAGCCCTCCCAAGAGGTGGCTATAGTTAGTTTCCATATGCAGTGAAGATTTATATCCATCTGCCAGTCCCAAGACATGTTTTAATTTGTTCCTATTTAATGCCAGCAACGTAGCAAATTAAGGAAGTGGTACTGATTTTAGATATTGTCTCTGGAATTAAATATATTTGATAGAGCTAAGAAACCATCCCACTACTATCCTATGCACTGTTTTCCTTCAGACAACCCATACTGTTTGAAAGACAGTAATTCTTGCAGCAGTTTTAAAAATCTATATATGATCTTACTCATCGTATAGTCTGAATAAACTAGATCAATTTATATACTGCTAAAGACTATTTTTCTCTTGCAGAAATAGCTTCACAAATTTTTTTAAAAGTGCAACACAGTTTGTGAGCAACTGTGAATCAATATTGTGTTGATAAAGTGATAATAAGACAAAAAACCTGATGTATTTTCAGGAAAAATACAGAGCAATGAAGAATAAAGACAACCTAATATTCCTTCCCCACCCCAGACGAATGATTCAGCCATTGCCTATGACAAGCAAGGACAGCAACACACTTGCTTAAGAACACTCACACTTACAATAATCATCCCACTTCCATTAGCTCAAGTGGAATATTTTAGCTTCCTTTTCAGCAAGTACTGAGATTACAATTCAGCCATATATGCATTCAACATTTT
Source organism: Turdus rufiventris (assembly GCA_013186435.1). Lineage (NCBI taxonomy): Eukaryota > Metazoa > Chordata > Aves > Passeriformes > Turdidae > Turdus > Turdus rufiventris. The sequence continues at coordinate 2,089,149 of PYHW01010739.1, forward strand.
TCAGAGAAGAGGGTCAACTATAATTTCTACTACACTGCAATCCTGGTATGCTCTCAAAATCAGGAATGAAGCTATTTCATAATAGCACTCAGGCAGCAGCAGGACAACCTGAGAGAGCATGAGTTGAGGTTATCTGACCCACTACTCTAAAAAAATTAATTACCCCTGCTCCAAACTGGCTCCTGCCAAGAGCTATTCTGTGCATATAGTACTTCTTTTGCTGGGCCTTCCAAGTACCATCTGTCCCTCCTGATTGCAGGAGGCTGCCTTCTTTTGTACTAAGGCTGCATCAGCCTCTTGTGTAGCTGCAAGGGCCTATTGCTTTGTTTCCTTAAACCTTATCTTATTTAAAGGGAGAAGAGCTGGGAGACTGTTTTCCCTTGGTCATCTTCCAGTCAAAGCAACAAGACTTTTAGACTGAACTTTACCTGTTTTCTCTTCATGAGTAAAATGCTTTTTGATTCTCTGAAGTCATTTGGCACATTTTCTTCTTTTCAAGCATTAACTAAACAGATTTTGGGAGAAACATGCTCCAGTTTGAACTTCTAGTAATGGCTCAGGTAACAACAATGCTTTTGGTTGTGCTGTACATACTGTTGTTCTACTTATAATTTTTACTTTGAGATTTTTTTTTCCTGCACAGCTAATACTATAAACATCCTTTCTGTTAGCTTCATTCAAACAGGACAACATTGTGCAACACAAAAAGAAAGAAAACAATGACTAACCAATGAACAAGTTGAGAAGGAAGAAAAAACTTGGGAGTAGATTTTCAAAGGTACTTAGACACCAGAAAAGCAATCTAAAAACAGAGGTGCCCAAATCACATCATGAATTTTTGAAACAAATTAAAGATATTGATTTTTTTTTTAAATCCTTTGGATTTTTATCTAAATCTTATTTGGGCAAGACAATTTTATTTTGGTTGATAATAATGATAATAATAGTAATAATAATAGTAATTTTAGTAGAAGTAATAATAATATTGCTTCAGTATCTTAACTATACAGAATCTAATAATTATTCAGTTATTTTATTAGCTATGAAAACGTATAAACCAGCATTTTCATTCGAAAGGTAGAATCATACACTTTAAAAAAAATCAAATAACCAAAGTCACCATTTTCCCATATAAAAATGATAATATGAGTAAGTCAAGACAGCTTATTATATATTTGCTTATCTATAATCTACTGTTTAATGACAACATACTGCATTTAGCATGATTGTTTTAAGATAAGCATGCTGGTCCATAAAAGCTATAGATATAATCCTGAAAGAATTCTTTTATTAATTTATCTTCAATTGACTTCAGAGTTTCTTTCCTTTCTCACTGTCTGGTTAAACAAGAAATGAAAGCAGCACAACAAACTTGTGTGTACAAGAGATACTAATCATACAGACAAGGAAAGTATGGCAATTTTCTAAACAATGCATTTAAATGTGCAACCTTACACAACTGTATGCATTTAACAACTTTAATAAGATTTATGAACACACCTTTGAGGCAGAAAGAATTAATTCCTAACAAAAGTATTAGCCACAGAGCAATTAACAGTACATGATTTCAGAAATCAAACTAAGAATGAGAAAGGACTTAGATTTTTGTCATAGTTATTGCATCATCTGTCATTCTCTATCTTCTTTATGGGAAAATCCTGTCTGGGATCCTTAACATTAATTGTTAGCGACAAGCAGAATAATGTTTAAGAGCAAATGTAGAAATCTTTCCAAAATCTTCAATAAATCTTTAGGACAAACATGTATTTATTACTTAATACTTTATGGTATTGATAAGAAATGACATTCGTTATCCAAATACTTTTCCCCCCCCCCACAATATTCACCCCCACTGCCTCCTCCCCAGAAAACCCAAAGCTGTAATACTTACTCGACTGTACAACAGCTTGAGTCTGTGCAGAAGTGCCTGATGCTATGTTAGTCAATGCCCATGCAGCTTCAAATTGTAATGAAGGACTGTAATGAAAATTTTATACTAGTCAGTTGAAACATCATCTGAAGACTATTTCATGGTTCATTTCAATATTACTAGCTACATCCATCTAAAATACTCTCCTTTAGGTAGTACCACGGGGCTAAATTAAAAAACAAACAAACAAACAAAAAAAACCCACTATCTAAGCCTCGACTTTTCAGGGGAAAAGCTGTAAGCAAAGAGACCTTGCATCCTGTGACCTTTTGTAAATCATCCATCACTCTGAATTAATAGTAGTAGTAACAACAACAACAAAAACCCCAAACCAAACCAAAAATCCAAACTACCAATTAAACTTGATTCTTCCAACATTACATTGCAGACCAAGTGGAAGCTGGTATACATGGATACACACATTTTTCTGCACCATCACAGATAGGGGAAAGATCTAGAATCAGTATGAAAAGACAGCATCACACCCGACTTATTAAATACAGATAAAATCAGTTACAAATGTCATGAAAGCTTTTCCCTTTTTCAAGGGAGAAATCTCTTTCGAGATGTCTGTTAACTGTTGTCTATGCCAACAGCAGTTAGTAAAAGTTTGGACAAAAACTTTAAGTATTTGCTTGAACAGCAGTTAAGAGTTCTATAAGCTACAAAAGAGTTTACTGCCCACGATCATTAGCACGACTGTGTCTGGATTTAGGAAGAACAGAGAATATTTACTGTTAGGTGACTGTTTCATTTCCATGGGTTCTTTATTGATCATATTTTATATATAGTAATGAGCACCTGCTTCTTTTAAACTTTTTTTGTGTATTAATTTCCAAAGCAATTTGAGGTTTTACTGGGGATGGGATTGCAAAAGAATTAGGTAAAAACAAATCGTACCAGTCAGCAGCTACCTATAAACCTTTAAATTTTAGGATCAAGTGCATTAAAACTCTAGGTTTAGATTCGTCTCTTTTTTCCTCTCATTATAGGCTTTCAAGTATAACATGAACAGCTTTAATGATTTGTTATGCAAAGTCTTTTCAGAGTTTAACTCTGCTAAATATTATATACCAATCATGATTAAAAGGACTGCTTAAAAAAAGCTGAGTTCAATTTTGAAAGACTTATAAAACATTTACAAGGGTAAATCATACAAAAACTAGCAGAAGATTCAAATTAAAGGAATTTTCAAAGCATCAAACCATCTACTTTTAGAGCATAACAGCGTTCATGACCCATTTTAAAATGCTTTCCTGATTTGAGTGTTATTGTCAGTTGCCTTCTAAGCAACTGTTTTGTTAAACAAGCTAGGGGAAAAAAACACCCCACTAGCAGTTCATAGGTTTGCAGCCATCAAAATATCCAAAAAATACCAAACCATATTTTTGAACTTCCTAGATCTCATAGCTGCAGAAATAACATTGAAAATGGAAATACTATAAATACATTCATGTCTGCCTGAGATCAGGCTAAAATATTTACCTCAATTGTGTTAATCCCTATTTATCTGAATCAGGGGCTCAAGATTTGTTGAACATGGCATGTTTTGTTTCTTACATGTCATTAAATGCTTGCAGCTATATGCTCAGTGTTCTCTACCTTCTTTACTGAAGCTCTTTGTTTTCCAATAAAGACTCAGACCATGCTCACCATGTTCTACCATCACTTAAGAGAGCAGCAGAGAGCCAGACTGAAAAACACCTTGCAGTGAGAAGAAACCAGAAATTTAAGCTAATAATCTTAATGGAAAAGACAAATGTATTCTGGAAAACACCCCTGTTGACAACCAGGCACGTTCTCTGCCTTCATGCAAACACACACAAGTCTCTGGCAGGTTTCTTAAGAACAGCTGGTAAATAGCTGAAATAGTCAAAACCAATGAGAAATATAGTAAGGTTTTCTCCATTAGCTGGATATGCTCAAACAAGCGTGAAAAACTTAATTGACATTTCAATGCCAGAATAAATATCCTTGCAGAATTTGTGACTTATCATCATGGAATGTGATCCACTGTGTCAGATTATATTGGTGCTGGAACCCTCAGTTTCGTTTCAAATTTTTTTTTCAAATGCAAAGTTGCAGTAACAGTGAAGATTAAAAAAAAAACCAAAACTTACTTATCATCCCTTTCTAGGCATTTTACCAGAATTGGTAAAATTCCAGATTTTATTAAGTCATCAATAGGTGGATTTCTGTCACTGGATAGGAGTTTTCTGTAAAATCAAAAGTAAAAGTAAGTAACTTCCATAACAAAAAATGTGTATAAATTATATTTCTATATCTTTATTTATTATTACCTTGCAGCTTGGACAGCACTCAGTTGGATCACTGGGTTGTCACTTGTGGCATTCTGAAAAAATAATTTAAAAACCCAGTAAAAATTAAAAATGCACAGAACACACCCTTCTGGTTTAAAAAAAAAAAAAAAAAGTTAAATGTAACATACCTGCAGTATAGCTTCTAGTGTTACATTTTGCTAGGAGGGAAAAAAAATAAAGTTTTAGTGATTTTGCTGATAGATTATAGCCTTCTTTAACATTTACTACAAGCAAACTTATTTTATCAGTGTATCAGTTATGCTTTCAAGTAACTGCAAGATAACAGAACACATTGTTTAAAGACATCACCAAAGTTTTAAAAATAATTCCAGAATCAAGGAACTTACTGCTTTGAAGTCAGCATCAACATCAGAATCTTCTAAGCTTTCCTCTTGAGGAACATTTCTTTTTTTCAAAAGATGTTCATCTCTTTTGTTCTGTAGAGAAATGACAAAAAATAAAGCTACTTTTAATGCTTATTAGTACAGGGTGGTGATACACAATGGACCCTTTCAACACCTAAGTATAGATAAGGTTGCCTTTTTTAAATGGCATTTGTAACTGCAAATAGAATTTGCAGTATTTTAGCTGCAATAATCTGGCATCTTGCTAATCAGACAGACCTACGACAATCCATTACATTTGAATTAATTTAAACTTACAGTCTGGGGATCAGTTTTCTAACAGGCATTCACAATACTCATAGCTCTGCATGACATTAACATTTAGCCACACAAATTCTTTTTCATTGTAAGATTATTTTTCCGCTAGATCTGTTTAGAATCTCCCTGGTCACTTCTATTAGCATTTTTTGTGTAAAGTTGCATGAAGTACTGGCACTTGCAGTATTTCCCACTCATTCTGATAGCCTCATTTCTGACTTAAAGCAAGACACCCTCCAGTCTTAGCTGCTTTAAGTAATTACAAAAAAAATAAAATTATCTTTTCAGTAGTAAAATACCCATTTAACATTTCATTTTAACATTCCTAATTTTATGAATTTGAAGACATAAAACAGTAACTTAGAAAGAAAACAAATCATCAGTTGTTTACATGTTTTTACAAATTTAAAATGCATTAAAAGTATTATACCAAAACTATTAAATGGTCTCTTCCAAATTTTAGACTTTCTGTTTGGTATGTCTAGAGATACAAAGACAGAAGGAGCAATGGAAGATCACGATGTAGTACATATATCTGAACAACTCTTTATGTTTGGTTCTGGTTTTTTTATGAGTTAATTAAGAGTCAAGTATTTATTGATGCAAAATGTTGAAAAAGAGAGCTAGCTCTAACATCTAGAAAAAATCTAGTATACTGGCAAGGAAAGGCAGGCTTTTCAGTCTCCAATTATCTTATAACCACAGTACTCATTAAAGAGATTTTATAATACCACACCTTGTAATACATCAAAAAGCCTCTAAATAGAATGATGTGTTGAAGGGTCCCCAATATTTTATGTTATATAAAACAGCAATTCCAGGTCCAAAATTTCTGGGGCTTGCTTACCTTTCAGACATCTTAGAAAGAACTTAAAACAAGTTTGAAATACTCCCAATCAATTTATACTTTTTTTTTTTTTTCAGATGAGACACAACTAGAACAACAAACAAGCACGAGAATAACCCTTTGATGCAGAAGACAACAACCCAATGGCTTGGCACAGTTTAATTTTGGTCAAGTTTTAAGCATAGAAACTAGATCCTCGAAGAGAGCACAAGACTAGACTGGCTGTGGCAGCCTCTCCAGAGCTGTGCAGCAATGGCTGCATACATGGATTAATCATATCCACACAGACAAGCACCACAGACACTTTGCTGGCAAGTGGATCTGGAGAGAAGGAAGATGGAAAGGAGCAGGCAGTTAAACACTGACAAAGTAGTGTTATGCATACAAACTGCATCAGGCAGAGATGCATTAACTGATATATTCACCATGAAGACCTGTAATGTATTTACTTGATTTTCCCACACCAAACACTGAGCTGAACAAGAGCCTGGCTCTCTCCTGTTCCAGTAAGCCTTCTACATCTGCATACACAACTATCGAATCCTCCAGCACCATGAGCATACCTCAGAAAGTGCCTCCTTACTGTTAACCTTAACCAAAATAAGTAAAAGTAACAGTCCATATTCTATGGCCAAGATACTACACCCCCTGAAGAGAGAGAAAGAAACTTCACAGGACATAAACTGACCACAGAACAACCGATGCTGCAATTTCTGTGCAGGCAGCGTCTTCAGGCCATCAGTCATATGGCGTTATGGGCTCCAGAAAACATTACCTCAGCCAAGGAGAGAAAGGAACAACAATGTTCCTGCAGCTACTCACTGTTTGCAGGTGGCTAGGTTGAAAAACAACCGTCAGAACCAATATAGAGGACCTTCCACAGCAGCCTGAGGCAGAGAGGCTAGTACTTACTGAGAAGTACAAAAAGTTTCTATTCTAATTAGCATTTATAATAGAAATCAAAGTGTTCATCAAACCTTACAGTCCTAAACAGTGTTTCTAAGGCTATTTGAAATAGCTCTGTGCATCTGCAAAAGCGTCCAATCCCTGGACAGCTAAACTGCTCACTCCAGTAATTTGACAGACCAGTCACTCTCCTAAATAAGGTAAAAGAGGATGATTTGCAGCTTGTCATGGCTTTAAAATGCTTGTATTTTGACATACTGTAGCAAACTCAAAAAGGTTTTGCCTAAATCAAAGCAGCAGCGTCTTCTGCAGGCTCCTGTGGTGAAAACAAAGGCAAATGAACATACCTGGATACAGTTGTCCTGCTCAAAGCCTGGCAGAGAGCCCTTTCAAAGGTAGATGCATCAGAGTAGAATGTCTAATGAAGGGTAAAACCTTGTCACAACCAAAATTCAGCAGGTCTCCTTCTAAAGGGGTATCCTCAACACTGCCTGAACCATGTGTGCTACATACAGCAAGTATGGAAGTTCATAAACAGGTGTCGACTGCTGGTTATAGGCACTGCCAACATTCTGGTAGAGATCTCACTACAGCAGCCTACAAAGGTTTCTGTACAAATAAAAGGCATGGGTAAACATGCCAAATGAATAGATATGAGTAATGATACCAGAAGGGCACTTTCTTGTCCAGTTTTTATGACACATGCCCATTATTTGCTTCACTGACAGTGGGATGGCCAATCTACATGAACAGTAAGTATTCAAATCCTGCAGATCCTGGTACTACTTTTATCTTCTCGGAAGATGGTCACAGGATTTAAAAAAACATAGAAAAATGCAGGCAAGTTTCAAATGTTCGAAAACATGATTAACAGAAGACTCCTTGTGGGTAAAGGGAACATCCAAAAAGCTCTATGCTGCACTGCACTTAGTATTAGGGGACATGGCCAATGGGATGCTCTAATGGAACTGTGAAAGGTCTCCAATATGAATTTCTACGTATTTTTCAGCACTGGACACGAAGGAAAGCTCTGCAAGAGTGTTGGTTGCTGTGAGGCTTCAAGATTAAAAGGGAAAAGAAATAAACAAGAAAATCTTTGCCTACAGGTAACAAATACTATTACAAAATGTTTCTTTAGGTCAGGGGAAAGTTTAGGAGCTCAGCAGCCAATAGAAGTTCTCGTGGCATGAAAGAAAGATAATTAGAGTCTTCTGAGGACAAAAAGCAGAACTTCAAGAACAGTTCAACATTCGAAACTGGAGTTCCTAATGCTAGTCAATATTAGATATACTCACAGATGACAACAAGCAGCTCTTGCCCCTGTACTACATCCAAGGAAAGACTAAGGGTTCAAGCCAGTAATGGAGGTAGATTCGGGTTTTCTGGACATCCCTTTTAAGCTACCACTGATTCCAAATCAGATTCCAAGATTCTCAGTCAGATGAAGCACATAGCTGCAACTTTTCCTACGTTTGAGTTCTGCTAATTCAGCTGTGAAACAACAGAGAGCAATCATAATGTTCCTGTTTGGTTAGTGCTCATCTTTCTCAGAAGAGAAGATTGACTAAAAATAAGTAGACACACAGAGTACAGCCTAAGCTCTAAGCATGGATTGCAAAGATTGAAACCTCTTAAGTCAGGGAACAGTAAGATCTCACCAAAATGGATTCAAGCAAGCCTCCAAAGAATTTCTTCATAGCCTTTTTCAACTAAGCCTCTAAAAGAATCCATTAGGAATGCAATTTTCTTCTTAGGGATTTTTTAAAAAAATGAATCAGTTGAAGCAGGGTAAATGCAAATTCTTTTCCAAGAATCTGTGCTACAAACACTTGATAGGGAAGCCTCCAGAAGAACATACTAATAGTGCTTCAGTGTCTCTGTCATTGTGGTCATCCTTCGAACTGGTAGACTTATATACTAAAATATGTTCTTTACAGCAAATGAAAAGCTACACACACATTGAGTTGGAAGAGACACTTAACTGATATGTTTTACTATCCTGAAACTAAGTATTTTCTTTTTCTTTTGGATTTTCAGACTTATTGAGAATCAGAAAGATATTTTTTCCAGTACAATGTTTCCAGCAACATGAAAGACAGATTCCTTTCTTCAAGGAGTCTTCTACTTTATTTAGGGCTATCATGGATATAAGCAATCCTTTCTTCAAGGAGTCTTCTACTTTATTTAGGGCTATCATGGATATAAGCAATCTTATTAAAGAAAGATCAGAGTAGAAACAAGGACAGTATGCCAGGGAAAGAAGTAAAAAAAAAAAAAAAAAACAACCCCACACATATCCCCATGACTCTTTAATCCATCACTTATTTAGCAAATAATTGCTTTGCCTTGCACCAAACCTAATTGGCAATTAGAGCTTTCATGAGCTTATGTCTATGAGCTCTCAGGGGCAGCTGAGTTTGCCAAGAAAGCCAAAAATAAACCTTGCAAGAGATCATGGAAGTTCTTAGGATTCCAGTTAGCAGCACAGTATCCTGCGTTTCTGCTGAGGTTAGGAGCACTAAGGCTTCCTTTCAAGGGTGACATCTAACTCAATGATCATATCACTGACCTGGCTAAGGACTACCTTTCTTTAGGCACACAGGTGGCCCAAGTCACACTTGATCCTCAGAGAAAGCCAAGCATGCAGAACCAAAGGACATCTCAGAGCAATGGAGTTACAGGATTCATAACTGAATCCTAACCATTGCTCATCCACCATACGCCCCTTTAGTTTGAGACTAACAGATTAAGCCAATTAATTCCAGAGTCCCTGTTACTAGCAGATCAGCCTTCAGCTATCTGGGATGCTGAAACCAAGTGATGAACACTCCAAATCAGACTTCACCAAAACACTGTACTGAAAAATTTTAGATTCTAAATCCTGATGCAGTCTCCACCACCTGACACTGACAGTGTCAAAACTGACACCTATCTGTCAGGAAAGGGATATGGCATTATTTAAGGTCTCGGACCTGTTGCTATACAAACAATATAATCAGAGACCAAGACTATCTTTCCAGAAATGTAGTAGATCCATTCTCAAAATGCATAGAACACAAAGCCAATATGGAATCAGTAAAAGGGCACCTGACCATGAGGAGTATCATCTGACTAGCTCATGATGCTGACCCATGCCTCAACCTGGAATCTGCCAGACTACTGCTACCTTTTCATGTCAGATAGCTTTGTTAATCTTTGTTAATTAAAATCCTAAACAAATAATAAGTGATTGAGAAATAAATCCCAGGGAAAAAATAAGAGTTCCTCCTGAATAAGAGCTGTGGTGTGAAGATAGTGAATAGAGATAATATATTCTTGCAACACAGAATGTGTTGCAAATGCACCTTGATGTCTGTCATTTCAAGAGAATAAACACCTCACACTGATGCATGCAGAAATTGTTTACTACTGTTCAAAGCCATGATTTATTTATTCCATCTTACTAAACAGAGATGAGAGCAATTTCATCAGATCTATTCATTTAATATTTATATCCATACTGATTCATAAGACAAACCCAAGACTAAGTAGTGCTTCAACTGTACAGATTAAGAATATACTCAATTTGTCTCTTTTCTTCAAAGCCAGGTGCACATGCAGCATCTGAGTAATCGGGATGAAGAGAAGACACCTCTTTCCTTTGAAGAAGCACTGGTGGATTACTAAGGTCATGCCAAAAATTCCCTAATTTTCATTCATCCCTGATATTCCCTGATACTCATGCTAGAACAGCAGTTTAACTGTAAAGACTGAAGCAATAATATTATAACTTATCCTTTCCACTGCTGCAGCTTGATAAAACATACCCCTTACCATTTCAGTCTCAATTTTGTACCAGAAGCAATGGTACAAAATCTCATCTGTCACAGAGTTCCCACAGCAAACCAGTTGCCCACCAGCACCAGCTGAGTTGACAGACACTGTATTTATTATTAAAGCAGATTTTTCCTGGTCTCCGCAGTGAAGAGGTTTAACCAACATTCCAGAAGAACACCAATTCCTGCATTTAAGAGCGCTGCAGTTGCTGTTCATTCTTGATTTACAGTCTGACCCACATCAAGTGCTCAGGCTTCTCCTCTAAATGTATAACTGATCTTTGCACATGCAGTTTTCAGTGAGACGTCACTGGCAGCTCAAAGGCTTCCTCCTCATTTTCACTCACATATTACTGCCACATGCTGGATTCCTTCCACAGGACAATCCCTTGCCTTAAGTGTCTGACTTGCTCCCCACCACGCTTCTGTAATAAACTGGCCTTGAAAGTGTGACCTGTTACAAAAACCAATTATAAAAATTAATTTAAAATTAAAAGTCTCAATTTGCACTGCAAAGCTCCCTCCAAAGATTACACTGGAATGCTCACATTCCGTCTCAATTTAATGAGATGTATAAGGATATATTGCACAAGTTAAGCCACCTTTACAGGTTTGCTTTGCTAGCAGGCACAGGCTCCCAACTGCTATGAATGACTCTTCCCAGTACAGATTTCAGTTATACAGTGAGTTTTGCACCAGTTCTAAACAAAGAGGGCCTCCAACATGTTAGCACAAACTTCCATTGCTGATTATTTGCCAGTCACCTGGGTCAAATCAGATTTCTTTGACTCATAATTATAGTCTCAGGATGAATCTTCAAAATATTTACTGTTTCTATTGTAATAGGATAGAGAAGTTTTTCTGTAAGACCTGAAAAAACAAAGTCCCTTTTTCCAAGCAGAACAGAAGGATCCCAGGAAAATACTGGCACAAGATTTCTTGGTTGCTCCTACACAATCAGGTGATAAATGCAGACAGAATTTCTTAAAAATAAGTCAAGATTATTTCTATCAACATAGTTTATATTTACAAACCGTTCACTTTGATTTTAGCAAGGATTTTGTCTTCTCAGTCTGCAAATAATGAAAAAAAAAAAAAAAAAGGAATTTGGTGGGTGTGCACTCCTAAGCACCACTCAAACTGTCAAGGATTCAACTGTCAAACTGGAGGTAAGTATCAAATGGGAGACCAAAAGGAGCTTGGGCTATACTGAGAATATTCAAACCAAACACTTATCAGGTCATTAATGAAAATAATACAAAATACAGGTTATACCAAGCTGGAGAGGCCCTGAAACCTACTGGAGAACAGAATAGGAAAGCCTGGAAAAAGCAGATGTAATTCAGAAGACAGAAGTCAAATATAAAAAAAAAACAAACTGCATTTATTTAACTACGAAAAAACCCCAAACAACTACATTTGCTTTCTAGTACTCCAAGTGTACAAAGCATAGACAGACTGTGTGCCTATCAACAACATATTTAATATAAAGAGGAATACTGTGTTAGGATCTGTTTTTCACTATTCCATTTAAAACTCAGCTGAAGCCTCCATCCTTCCAGATTTCCACACCTTCAAAAAATACAGGCAATTTGGATCTGAGAAGCAGCAACAAGTCAAATCTAGGGAAGACAATGTTCAAGAAAAGGGTGAAGAACTGAAGGTGTCTCAACAGGATGAAGCTAAAGGGGCCAGTATGAAGTCCTCAAATACACTGAAGGTACCCCAAAAGCAAATAAAAGTTTACCCTTTCTCTTAGCTTGTAAAACATCCTTCAGGAGCAAGTCTTTGAGATGCCTAGAAAGGCTGTTGGAAGAGTTATGAAAGACGAGGGTGTAACGAATGCTTCAATTAAGCAGAGCAGTAAACTAGATCACCTCTCATACTCATGATCTTCCCAGCCATACTGACACTTACCCAATACAGCTGATAAACAAAATCAGACTCACCTTCCGCAATTCAATTGTAACTTCATTTCTGTGTCTTCTCATAGTCTGTAAATAAATAAAAAAAAGTATGTCAAGAAAGCAGTATTCTGTTTAGTAATCAGCTGTTTCTAGGTAAAAAGTGCAGTAATTCATCTAAAGACATGGAAAATTGTGCATAATTTATAACTCAGTCTTTCCTAGGAGGATGCACATGTGTTTTGCTTGGGTTGGGTTTTTTTGGTTGGTGGGTTTGTTCTCTTTTTCTTTTTTTTCCTTTTAATTATACACCTTACAGAAAGCTTTGTCATAAAGCACAAGAAGTATCCCAAAGGTACAAAATACTGACTTCCCCATGGAGTTTTACTAGAATGACTCTCCAGGTGTTTATATGCACAGACCAAAGGCAGCAGTAAATCCAGGTTAGACAATCTCATAGTCCCATATAATCACATTTACAACTTAAACACATAAGCTGTACCAGTTCTCTGGCCAAAATCAATCACGACTGACAGAAGATGACTGAACTCAACGCAACTAGACCAATCACGCTTGCAGAACAAGGAAACAAAGTAGTACAGTGGTATTGAGTCTTCTTAGGATCTATAGCCTAAAAACTGCAAAGGAAAACCAGCCCTTAAGCATCTTGGCTCCTTAAAGATACTGGGCACTCAGAATACATTCCTGACAATGCTGCTGCACCTCTTAGATAAGAGACACCAGAAGACTGAAAAAGAATTTTAGCCTGCTGAAGTTGAGTGAACCTCCCTAGGTTCACTCAACTACCAGTGGAAAAGACATGTACCATGCAATTCAAAGGAGACCAGAACTGGATGACTGCTGGCAGTCCAGCAAGATCACCCACACCAACTAAAATTAGCCTTTTAAAATACTTTCTATGTCCTATCCTTGCAACTGACCTTCACTGCCACTATCACGTTCCTTTTGAGTTAGGGCAAATAACTCCCTGAGCAAAACCAGTGAAGGCCAGCAGTATACAGTAAACACCAGCATTGCCCATAAGCCATCTAAGGAAATACCAAACATGCTACAGATGAAATACAGGTAGAAAAAATGAGCAGATTTCACACCATGAATATATACAGGAAGTAACTACAATAGATTCACTGCTCTCAGCCAGCTTGCACAGCAGTGCCACGGGCAAGAGTGCCACTCACTACACCAGATTGCTCAGAGCTCCATCCAGCCTGGCCTTGAACAGTGCTGGAGATTGGGCATTAAGCTGCTTTTCTGGACAAACTGTGCCACACCACTCTCTCAGTAAAGAATTTCTTCCTGACATCTAATCTAAACCTACTCTTTCAGTTTAAAAACATTGTCCCTTGTCCTGTCACTATCTGCCCATATTAAAAACCCTTTTTATAAGCCCCCCTCAAGGTACTGGAAGGCTGCAATGAGGTCTCCCCTGAAGCAGTCTCATCTCCATTGTGAAATTCATTACCTTGGGTTCACTTGAGAGTAAGGAAGGATTGTTGTCCTGCCCACTGCTCAATTAACCAGCTCACTCGTATAAATATGGGCAAAATTCTCCTTTTAGACCTACAGGGTTGAACTCTACTACTTTAAAGAAAGCAAGTCCTCGTTACAGTAAGAGGACACCAGCACTACAGCATCTACCAGAACTGCACATATTTCCCCCTGATCATTTTGGTAAACCATTTGATAGTTGTGACCATCTGAGTCTGCTGCAACAGCTCAGTAGGATAAGGACTGGATAGCTGGGGAATGGGAGGGCATCGGGTAGGTTCATTTGTCTGAACAAATGAAGAACCCAAGAAGTCATCACATACAACTAAGCAAGACCAGTCATTCAAATTTCTTGTTCTGCTAGAAATTTATATTTGAATAACCTAAATAATTGTGTCAAATTTAACGACACCATATAGCCTGAAGTTTTTCAGCACTTCTTCCCCATGACAGCTGCCTTCCAGTACTACAAGAGAGCTGGAAAGGGACTTTTTACCAGAGCACTGAGTGATAGGACAAGGGTGAATGGATTTCAACTGGAAGAGGGCAGATTTAGACTAGATATTAGGAGAAAATCTTTGCTGTAAGCGGGGGAAGGCACTGGTTTCCCAAAAAAGTTGTGAATGTTCCAACCCTGGAATTGTTCAAGACTAAACTGGGTGAGGCTTTGAGCAGCCTAGTCTTGTGGAAGGTATCCTTGCCCATGGTAGGAGGGTTGGAACTAGATCTCCAAGGCTCCTTTCCACTCACATCGTTCTATGATTCTGTAACTCGCATTTCAATAAAAAAATGTACAGTAATTTCACGACCATAAGGCGCACTGGACTATAAGGCGCACCCGCCGGGAGTCAGCAAAATTTGCAACATGTAGATCAG
>PYHW01010739.1:2104561-2122561 GCA_013186435.1 Turdus rufiventris
CCGGACTATAAGGCGCACTTCCGGGTTTGGGGAAAAATTTTAGTCAAAAGGGTGCGCCTTATAGTCGTGAAATTACTGTAATTAAACGATTCTGCAAACTCTCCTTTTCCTGTTCTAGACACCAAAACTCTTTACTGAACTTTTAATTAGCAACATCATCCCACCTCTCCCTAAAATCTCATCTTTTATTCCTACTTAAATTTTAAGGCATACCCTATAAATCAGTCAACTCGAGTGTCCACTAGAATGTTCCTCTCCAAAATCCAATATTGTGCATGCCAAATTTAAGTCTCAGAGATTTAACTGATGCAAGGCACAATTTACTTTTAGATTTGCTCCCTATCTACAATCTACTCATTTTTCTATGCAAGAATACTCTAGAACACTTATACTGAGCAGAAAAAAAAAAGAAAAAAATCAGACTAAATCTGAAGCTCTTTAGAAGACAATGATAACATTTATCACTTATCACTCTTCTAAAAGCAGTGCAGATTTAAGGAACACTATCTGCTGTGCTCAACAGTTCAGCAGCTTGATATTTTTGGCTTAGAAGAAACCCAAATACAGTGCAGTCCCAGGCAAGACATTACTACTAATTTCATCAATTTACTCTAAAACCTTGTCTAACAATACTTTGACTAAGGACAGTTACTCGTCTACTGGGAAGACTCCAATCTTCTTTCTGAGGGCAAATAATTCACTCAGATCTTCCATTAGGATTTTTTCTTTGTTTCATACTTCCATTACTTCAGCCTCTCTGATCCTACCCTATTACAATTCTGTCTCAATATTTTTTTTTACTCTTTTTCTTCTTTTTTTTTTACCAAGCTGATCTTCAAAATATTTCATTACTCCATTACGGTTTTCACATTTAATGTGCAAAAATGTCCCATCTTTTCCTCATTTAGAGAGCTACCACTCTTTAGAAAGATCCATAAAAAAGGTTATCACTTCTGCAGACATTTTTGCTGACCAGTACCACAGATTTTCTGAGCTCTAATACTCTTAAGGCAATCTCCATATTATGGGTTTTATCCTTTCAGCAGTTCTTTTGTATTTCATTTTAAGCTTACTATGAGTGTTTTATCTTTTAAAGCAGCTCTGGTACATTTGCTTTTTACCTTCCTCCTTTAAAAGGCAGCAGAGGCAGTGTTCATCACAAGTCCAGTGCTACCTCTTCATTCACAAGTAGGTTGATAAATGGGATATCTCTTAACTCCATGGACCAATGAGTGTTATCTGCCCCCCACTAAACTAAGGGGTCCCAGCCTTAGAGTCTCCTGCTAGCACAGCATCTTTAAAAAAAATCTGTTTTGTTAGGGTCATACAGTATCTTTAAAAAAATCTGTTTGTTCACCAGGTTCATCAGGATCACCAAGAATCAGTGATACAATGTTGGGGTAAGAGTCTTCCTACAAGCATATGGGACTGAAGTTCACAAGGAGCCTGCGGTGCATTCTGCCTGTGGCAGTTACATTTGCTTGCTATGGCTGGATCATGATCAGTGCTCGTTGCTTGAAGTCTGCTGGCACTATTTCTAACCCAACACTTTGTGTTCCTGACACATGAGATGACCACTGCGTATCAATGTGTTTAAGACCACAGATTCTACTTAATCTATACTTGTCAATTGTGGCAATTATAGACTGTGCAAGAAAGACACACAAATGACTTTACATTGGCTTGATTACCTAATTTTATTCATGCTACTTACTGAGGGTTTCTTGAGACTGCTGCCTAGCTTGTTTCTCCTCTTTACCATTCAAGCTGATACACTAGTGACAGACTGCTCTATGGTAACACTGGATGTCCGCAATTTAGTCATCCTTGCCTTGAAAGACCTTAAACATGTTTCAACTTCATCCTGCATACTCTTGCTGGAGTTTTGGAAGCTTTATTTAAAAACTTGCAGACCAAAAGGTACAATTTCCAACCTTATCTGGTGAGGTGAGGTGGGAAGAGTAGGATGGGATAGGACAGGAAGACTGACAAAGCGCAGATTTTCCCTGAAAAACAGACCTAAATGATTCACATAATTTTTTGTCCTGATTTGGCATTTCTTGAGAAGAAAGTATTTAAAGCTTGTGTTTCAGATGGACCATTTTAGAAATACAGCAGGTCATCAGCACCTTCCTACAGGCTCAGAAGAGACACATATATAATAATGCAACAGCATATAAAAGAAGCAGTCTTAAGTACCACTGCTAGCCTTCCTTCAAGGAATGATTACCACTGTGAGCAGAACAGCACTTTTACACAGCCTGCAAGACCCAGCATGTAGGGAACTGATAGGCATTTACAAATGATTTATACACTAGTAGATTTCAGTAGAAAGGCTGAACATTTTCCCTAGTTAATACAGGTCAGATAAAAAAGCTGGGAGGACATCTGCTGAAGTCTATGGATACCATGCTAGCTGAAGCCTAGCAAGAGGTTACCAATGGATCTAACAGAGGGTTTGACATCCACAGCTTCTGACTATGATCACATCTTAGCATAATGTGCTCAAACAAGTAACTTAATGGAACACTGAAACAGCACATCTCAACACTAATCCCCAAGTCAAGGCTGAACTGTTTCACTGAATAAAAAATATAGTCTCCAAATCTCAGACAGGGAAAAGATGGCACAGGCAAAATCCTACAAATAACAAAAATAATGATAGCTGCAGCATCTGAACCATGAGGACACTCCTAAATACAAGGTATTAATGCACCATGCGCTAAGTGCAAACAGTAAAAATAAGTAAGTACCAGTCAGCATTAAGAAATAAGAACATAACACTCATCAAGCTGTGCTACAACATTACATCTCAATTGTTATACATGACTCAAGGCAAACTGAAGTTCATAAGGCTTTTGTAACAAGAGATTTCTTCTCCCCAGTTCACCATCTGTAAGGAACAATTATTTACCAGTACGTTTGACAGGCTGACATAACCACAGTAATGTGCCAAGTACTGTAAGTCTTGTTCAAGTCAAAAGTAGATGTTGAGCAGTATTTCTAATTTCAAGTTCTTCAGCATTTTGTTATTTTATTAAATAAAGCATAAAAACGCCCAAAAGATCTGCTAGATGTTGTTAGATAAATCAGTGTTTCACTTCTACCCTGAATTTCTGAAAATTCTTCCAAAGTCAGATACAGTTACCTATGAAGAATCTCTCCTTACCACCTTTCACTTGAAGGAAAAATAATTCCTAGATCCCTCAAATCTGAAATTAATTTCATATGCCAAAGAAGAAAATCACTGCACACATTAGGGCTGCTGTGTTAAGGGCTGCAAGGGAACTTTGTTTCACTGATACAGAACACAAAAATGCTAAGCTGACAAAAGACAAGAGATTTAAGAGACAGTAGAACTTGGGGGAAAAAGAAGAGGAAAAGAATGCCACAGTCCCTGTAAAACTGCCTTTGACAGACTCAACGGGCACAGAAGGAACACAGAATTGCTATCCTCATCAGATCAGTATTTCAGATCTCTCAACAAGGGTGGTATCTCTCTCAACAAGATGACAAGAAACTCAAAAGTTCCGTTTCAGCCACCCGAGGTGAAGTGAAATGTCTTCCTTATTTTCAGTTGATACTTGTTTTATGGCAGAACATAAAACTGCATCAAACTCTCCATATCAAAAAGCAATGGCCTCTCAAATTCTGAATTGACAGTCTAAGCTATACTGTCAGCACATTCAAAGAATTATTTTTCAGTGACCAAATATTTGGGAACCTTTCACAGAACCACACATGCTGCACAAGTACCATTTGTGAAACTGCATATGAGGGTGCACTGGATGCTCGTTATGAGTTAAGGAGCCAATACAACTCCTGTCACACTGCCACTTGGTGCCTTACCATGAGCCATGGAGACCTTTCTAGGATGAAAAAGGACTACACTTTGAAGTGTTGAATAACATTGAGATTCTATGGAGGTAAGTTTAATGAGCTTTTTGAGAATTTTTTAACATAAAAAACATTTAACTGTGTAATATCTCGAACTACTTGAAAAGGCAACCCATATAGCTTCTGTAGACTTAAAAAAATAATAATAATAATAAAGGAAAAAAAAAAATCAAGGAGCCCCAAAACCAATCAGCTGTACTTGTACATGAGAGCAAGACTACATTTTTCAAAATCCTCTGTAGCAAATACATAAAGGGTTGTACCAGAGTGCTGGAGAACAAAACAACAAACCCTACTATAGTTCTACAAGGCTGCAGGGGAAAAAAAAAAATCAAGTTAGTCCAAAAGGATTAAAAAAAAAAAAAAAAAAAAAATCACACCTTAGACAAAGCAGTCAGAATACTCCTCCATTTATGAAATAATGTTTTAAAACAATGTTACTATTTTAAGCAAGCTCAATCTCATCCACAATTATAGATCAGAACTAGTCTTAGGGTTTCTGTTAATTTTAAGTTTCTACTTCATATCTAAAAATCAATCTTAATTGATTATAAACACTTTGAAGTCCCTTAAGTATATCACTTTTGGAGTCACAGAATTCTGGACATTTGGTAAGAAGATTACTTCATCCCCAGTTACTATACAAATCAGCAAACCAAAATTGTTTAAATGTGTGGATGATACAACTAGTCAGAAGGTCAGGTCACTGCATCTCATTTTGTATGCTGGGATACAGCACCCTTGAACAAAATTAAAATTTAAGTTTCATTTACAGGGTGCTTAATAATGTACATTCTATGCACAGAAAAAACAAATCAAATGCTGCAACAGTAAGTGGTATGAATTTTAATTATTTTAACTACTTTTAGCTATACCAATTGTGTCAGAATGAAGGCTAAAGCATAACCAGCTTTTAACTAAAAAAAAAATCTACCTACCATTGTAACAACAAGATAGGGAGCTCAGCATGGGGCTCATCCAGAGCACCCACCTCATTAAGTTGGATACCTCAGCACTGTCAACTTTTAAATCAACACATTTAGACCACTTCCCTTACAACTTGGGCAAGCAAATCCACAAACCATCAGAAATGAAGAGGCACAAAACAGATGTTTTTATCCAGGCAGCATGTCAATACTGCCAGCTGCCCCTCAGCCAGCTAGCTGCCTACCCCCGCTCTCCTGCAAGCCAGCCTGCACATACCAGCCTCAAGCTAGCCCATGGAAGTGGGAAAGCCAGGATCATCTTGACAAGATGAACACCACAGGCTAATGTCAGCTTTGGCTATTCTGTGAATGCAAAGTTTCCAGGAATTTTAGTAAGACGTGCGTTTAATTCCTTTGAAAATACAGCTATTAACTGGAGAGAACAAATTCACTGACCAATTCTAATTTCTCTGAACCTACAAGCATCATTAAATTCTTTATTTCTGCTTTTGCCTCTCAACATTACAGAAACAGGTCTCAGAAAATCAGAAGTTACATGCCTAGAGGAAAGAGCTACCCTGAACACATAGCTGGGTTAGCAAAGCAGTTTGATTAAACATACAGGATGCCCAAACAGCTTAGCATTTGCAAATCAATTATAGACTACTTCCACCTGCCTAATTGAAAGAAAAAAAACTGGCCCACTTCCAACAGCTGGATTGGACTTAACTACTGCCTTCCCTCTTGCATACAAGCATATCCTTGAGTAGAATTTATATACTTCACAACATAGGTGCAAGACGGTAAAAGGTGACGTCTGTATTGATGAAGTAAACTGTTCTTCCCTAGAAACAGCTTTACTGGCCTTTTTTCCCTATTCCCTCCCTGACACCTCTAAACAACTATGAAATACTTCAATGTATATGAAAATGCAGAAGCCTCAGGAGCCAGGCTGGTTTGGGGCAGGAAAAATCCCCATCAAAATGCTTGTTTGTACGTAACTGATGAGATTATTAAGATTGTCAGCTGCCTATCTTTCGTTAACATCAGAAGCTAAATATTCCTAATTTGCATAGGCATACAATTAGTATGTGTAAAGTTGAGACTAAAACTGATGATATTGTTCTGATAACAGCTGGCTTCAGATAAAAACAAAGACAAAGAAGACTGACAGGATATGACACTACTGTTCTACCTGTTCACACTCTCAAAATACATAGCCCTTACTCCAAGAATTGTAAATATATCACAATACAGGAGGGAAGAATTCTGGGACTGCATCATGATGATCTGAATGCAGCTACTTAAGCATAACTGGAAGAATCAAAAACAATGAAGCTCTGGACACCAACCCCATCTAGTTATTTCGGACATGCAAATGATTTGACATCCATGCCCAAGTAAACCAAATGTTTAGTCCAAAATAACCCTTCTAGCTAGATTTATATACCCTTATTTACAAGCAACATGGATTATTACTCATCCTTTTTCCCCGCAGTATATGTTCTAGGCAGACTCTTCTTCCCCAAGCCCAATTTGAGACTTACCTAACTACTAAGTGCTCCTATATAAAGCTCCAAATTGTCCTTCTAAGAAAAAAAGAAGGGATTTTTTTTTTCCCAGTTGTATAGACTACAAAGTTAGAACAACTTCACTTCAGGCTTTGTTATCACAGCTCCACATTAAATTATGCTGACCCAGTTAAAAAATGCAGGCAGGGGGCATGGATTCCACAGTACAAGCAACAGATTTACCAAAGCAGCCAACTTAAAATGTGTCTGTACCTCGATCTGATACTCCAAGAGAGTTTTATTTCATTTGATTACTATTTGACTCAGGAGGTACTTGCTCCTCTTTTAGGTAAACATTCTATTATTTTGCAGAAGGTATTAAAACTTAGTTGAGATTCCCTGTGTGCTGCAGGACCTTAATATTTTAAAGCTTCCTTTTGGCTTGTAACATTTAACACAGTTAACTAACTACTACTACTACTACAGTTAACTAACTAACTACTTACACAGTTAACTACTTACATTAAGAGCAGAGTGCAATATTTATGCTACTGTATTTTATGCCACGATCTGTCTGGGACCTATGTTCCTCAGGGTTAATAAAGGCCACTAAAAGAAAACTAGTTCTTTTGCAGTTGGAGCTGCCACACTTTTTTTAAATTCCCAGTTTGGGGCCCCTGAAATTAAGCCCAGCTGCCCTTCTGTTAACTGGTCTGTGGCAAGATAATTCAAGTATCTGAACCTCAGCAAACTGGATGAATGAGAGACCTACCGTAACTCTTTTAGTTAGTGGTGGGTAATGACTCACTGAAGTCAGACTCTCATGCCAATATGGAAAGCCACAAACCTCCAATTATTGCCGCTCATGATGCTGACTCACCTGAAAGCCCTGTGGAAGCAGACAGAGCTGGCCATCCACATTGTCTGCTTCTACTGCTCCAAAAGATCTTGGAAGAAAAGCAATTGCTATGTTTATTTCTTACCAATTCTTCTGCAAAGATATTTTTTGAGATCCTGATATCCTCTCTGCAACTGTTCAATCTCCATACTGAGCTACTACCAGCAAAGAAGAGAGAACTCATGTTTCCATATTCATATACCAATTACCCATTTTACAAGCACAAATCTATCAAACAACCCTCAGGAGACTGGACTTGAAGCAAGTCAGTTGGCTGCATTCACCACAAACTGCACCAATACTGAAGGACATGAAGCAGTCAGGAACGCAATGAGTATGTTATCTGCTGGTTTGGTAAAGAATAGAAGAGCTGGAATTCTCTATTAAAAAAAAACTCAGGGAGGGAATACAAAACCTAGTCAATTTCCAGTTACTACTGTTGTGTGAATCAAGAATTACATCCTGTCCAAAGCTGTACAGCACTTGCATTCAGATGTAGATCTTAACACCATTAATCACACCTTTACTGCCACAAGACCGAAGACCACAATGCATCCATGTGAACTTCACCTGAAGGCACAATCAAGTTTCCAGGTAATTCAACAGCATCCTGAGAGAAACTCATCACTGCGCAACAGCTGGTCTGCACAAACCAACAGGCAGTCAGCAAGGATCACCAACTAATTCCAAGTACTACTTTTGACTGGTCCTAACAAGGCAAGGAACCTCTCCACAGCGTCACAAAAAGCAGTGGCAATGCAGTCACTTGCCATCTCCGTTTTGACAAGGTCTACCCTTGAAAAACTTAACTGTGGTGTTTGGTCATTTATGCTGCAGCCCAAAAGAAACTGATGGATACCTGCATCAAGTTTTTCTTCTCCTCCCGTATCTTTTGGAAAGAGAAAGGCATACTGAATTTCGCAAAGATGCCAGTTCTCCCTTATCTGAATACTGTAATACACCAAATAAACACCAAGAATAGTGGAAACCAAGATAGGCTAATTACAAGTGATTCCTATTCATGCTTCTTTTGTAAGTTAGAATATTAAGTCTTCTTGACACATTAAAGGATTTGAGATTTAGTACTTTTGTTACAGGAATCTGCTTTTGCCAGTAAAAAACTTCTAAAAAGGTAATTACAGTAATTTCACAACCATAAGGCGCACTGCACTATAAGGCGCACTTTTTTGCAGTGAAGATCTGCACCGCACACAACAAAGTAACGAATTAGTAATGGAATCCTGCAATTGTGGAGTTTACTGGCAGGTGCTCAATTTGCAAACATTTTTCACAGATCGGTGTAGCCTTTAAACACAGCCCCGAGGGCACTCCCACCTGCCCCCAGCTGGCGAGGCAGGGCTCAGGGCAGCCACGGCTCCCACGGTTCAGGGCGGCCGCAGCTCCCGCGGTTTGGGGTTGCTGCAGTTCAGGGCGGCTCGAGGCCACCTGCAGCCCGGGACCGTCCACAGCTCAGGGCGGTGCAGGTTCTCCCTGTGTGGCTCCTGCTGGCTGGGGGCTGCCCACTCCCGCCCCCCATCGTGGCTCAGGAGCCACGCCGCGTGCAACAAAGTAACAAATTACTGGCAGGTGCTCAATTTGCAAACATTTTCCACAGATTGGCGTAGCCTTTAAACACAGCCCCAGGTGCCCTCCCCGTGCCGTGGGCCCCGGCACTCCCGCCCGCCCCGGCACTGGCAGGTGCGGCTCACGGCTACCACCACGCACCTGCAGGTCCCGGCTTCCCCTGCCCGGCGGCCGTAGCTGCCATGGGCCCAGGCACTCCTACCTGGCGCAGCTCGGCTTGAGGCTTGGCCACCACAGCAGCTAGCGGCTCCTTCCCCCTACACCTGGGCTGCGGCCGCCGGCGGCGTCTCGTTCCCCCCGTGCCTGGGCTGGCGCTGCCCGGTTTCTTCCCCCCATGCCAGGGCCGGCGGCAGCTCCCTCCCTCCCCATGCAGCTCCTGCCGGCTGCGGCTGCCTGCTCCCATCCCCCCTCACAACTCAGCACCCCCGCAGCACTGCCCCTCCATTGCGGCTCACACTTCCAGGTTGGCAAATTTCGCAACTTTGTCCACTATATAAGGCGCACTGGACTATAAGGCACACTTCCGGGTTTGGGGGGAAAATTTTAGTCAAAAGGGTGCGCCTTATAGTCATGAAATTACGGTAGTTATTTTCCTATATTGCATGAGCAATGTAGTACATGCTTTAGAGTTTCAGAAAGAGAAGCTTAACCTGTCCTTGAGGGAGAACAAATGAAGCACCTACACAACTCCTTGAGCTCATCTAAGACATTACACACCCTCTGTCCGCCCCTAAAGTTTCTAAGCAAGAATCCCTCCCATCTTTTTTTGAGCAGGGAAAGCAGCAGACCTGTCTAGTCAAGCAGAAAACCTGACTGCCTTCACAGAAGACAAGAAAGCCTTTTCCCCTTCCACAGTCCAGAAGACTAGAAGAGTCTGCAAAAGAGTCTAGAAGACCAAGTCAGGTACAGTTTCCTTTTTTTACTAATAAATGTTAGAAACCAAACCCACCACCTAAAACCGTATTTCCCAGACAAAATACCGTATTTGCTTGTGTACAGGACATCAAAGTAGCAAATCAAAATAAGGACCTTTAATGGTAACTAGGTACCAACAACTGACTAAAATTTTGATCTACAAATGAAGATAGAAATTTAAATACTTTAAAATGCAAAAACTTTCATGAAATTGTAGGTAACCACTTTCAAGAAATTCCAAATTACAAAATTAAGTGTTTGGTCAGAAAGGCTTCACATATTTATGGGGCAAACACCACAAGATCAGAGATTGCCAAACATTTATACTAGTTTCCCTTTGAAAAAAAAAAAAAAAAAAAAAAAAAGAAAAAAGAAAATATACAAGGCTAAATACTAGCCAGATATCTTATAGTGCAATTTGTGTTTGAATAAAGGAATAAAGACACTCCCTGTTCAGTTACTTAAACACTCTTCAACTGGAATATCAAAGCACCTCAGACAATCATTCTATGAATCCATGATATATTTATAAGCAGCTTCCTGTGAAGTGGGGAAAGAAGTTTTGTTATTCCATCTATAAAATGGGAAAATAATTGCAACTTGCTTACATTCACATGGTGCCATAAAAAAAACAACAAATCAAGTCCTTAGAGAGCTAGGCTATATTCAACCACAGCAAACTTTTTTGGTAATATTACATAGCTCAAATGAAATCAGATTTTCTTTGCTGTTTTTTGAAAGATATCATCAAAAAGCAAGGAAAAAGATTTAACATGTGCTAGCTGCCTAATTAAATCTATGAAGAGATCATTCTGCTCAAGATGCAAGAGAAAACAACAAACCCAGCTGACAACGCAGAAGAAGATGGAGTATTAGGAATTAGAAAATACATTCTAGCAACATCCCACAGTCTTATGAACCTTGTCAGCTGCCCTTTTGATTTAATCATTTTAGTATCCTGAATTCTAGATGCTTCTACCTCACTTTTTAATGTGATAGAAACATAGAATTAGTGTGCTTACATCACTTGAACATTTTGGGTATCATGCTTCTCTCCTCAAGGATTCCTTCAGTTTCTCAAAATTCCAATTTATACATCCTTCCATTAAAAAAAAGGCACTGTCACATTGATTGCATATGTCAGTGCTCCTTTAATGCCACTGAGGTTGCCCCTCAGTGCTGTTTCACCAGTGCTATGAACACTTCGGATTCTTCTTGCACACCTGGCGAACAAGACATTGGTTAACAGGACCCTGATGCATCGCAGCAGGGCTCTCATTTCAGGACCTTCTCCTGATGTGGAAAGCCTTCGGTATCCGGCTGAAAGTCGGATTTTTATTGGAGAGAAATCACTATCACTGACTTTAAATCTAACATTACACATGCATGAAAAGAAGTGAGAGGCCCTGATGCCAAAAAGCTACATGCAAAGAGTATTTGGTCAGGGTGACTTCAGTTACCTCAGCAAGACACAACATCTCTCCGCAGAATTTCATCAACCTTCAGACTTACAGTGCAGTTGACTAAGAAAAGGCAAGGAGTAGGACTCCAACAACAGCAAACCTGAAATCTGATACTGCACTTGGTCAGGAACCCCCTACTACACTTCTGAAAACCTGGGCACAAGCCCCTCTAGCACCGTGTGAGACTGACAATCTTCTCCCCATACACATGAGATCTGACTATGTTCCACACCAGCAAGTTTGCAGTGGGGCTTGAACACTCAATAAAACACATCTCCAGCAAGACTTACAAGTCTTGAAAGGAAGCTCTTTGTCCAAACTGATTTTGCAAATCACTTACTCTATCACCACTTCCAAAGTCCACCTGTTACCAAGTCTGACAACAACAAAGGTTAAAAATGCCCAAGAAGAGGTCCTCAGCTGAGGAGACATGACAGAGTATGAGGGAAACGAGTAATTCAGTAACAGGTGTTTGACTAAAGATACAAATTTGTCTCCTGTTCTACAGACACTAATACATTATATATTCCTATTTTGTACTTGCTGTATTTTTTAAATACACACAAAATCAAGTTTAAAGCTGACTGCAACATTTGCTTAACCTAAGAGACAAGTGTCAGATGACCCAGAGGAGCCTCCCCAGTGGATTTAATGGTGTTAATCTGACTGTGAAGGGGTAACAATCCAACAGTTAAATACCACTAGACAAGATATATCTTCTCCCCTTCACACTGACCTCTTTGAGCCACCACTGGTCTTCTCCAGATGTGAAGGGCTGGCTCAGGAAGCTAAGGGAGCAGAAAATTAAAGAAACATGAAGAGCTTTGCAACTAGTTCACTCCAAGGCACAGACAGTTCTGATGCAGGACTAACTTTTTGGGAAAAAACAGTGCTTTTGACTACCCACATCAAATTTTGTGAAATGGAATACAAAGCCCAGTTTCTACTATTATATTGGTAATCTGGAATGTCAACTCAGTGTCAGAGTTTCCCACAGCAGGTATTTTGGAAACAATTGACAGACTCTATTCTTGGAAAAGATAGAGGTTTTGGTTTTCTTTTTCAAATCAGGTCAGTTGACAATTTGTCTTTGCTACTTGACGACACAACCTATTATCTACACATTCATTGCCTCCTCCAGCCTGTTATAAATTAGACGCCTCATTCCACTTGTAATCCCACAACAAATATAAGCCTGATCAGTTACTTGTAGCTGGTGCATGCTCCTAGTTGTTGTCTTTTCATATAGCACAGTTTTAGAGGGCAAAGCATCCTGCTCGGATATGTGCTGGAATTGTACAATTGTAAAAGCCTCAAAGAACTTATGCAAAAAAGAGTTAAAGAGCTCTTTAAAACTAGACTGATACACAACTACCAGCTGTGACCAGACTTCAATATTCTACAAATTAAAAATCAATCCTTTCATAAAAGAAGCTTTAGAGATACCAGTGCCACTGCTGTAGTGTTAGAAATACACAAGAATTAAGAAAAACAAATTTTGTAATTACAGGAAGATTACCAGAGGCTTGGTATATCACAACAGCAAACAGCAATAATTGGGCCTCAATACAGCAAGCACAGATCCCAATCAGCTTATGAAGATTATGTTCATCATGAGATACCATCTCCAAATTGCATTCTCCACAGGTATTTTGGAAATAAACAATGATTTCCTAATGTATCTGTGTATTTAAATCTTTTTAAATGCAATGCATTCAATTGATTTTGAACCTTAAGGAAAACACTACACAGTACATCTAAATGGAATTATTAGGTGTTTGCTTTCTGCCAAGAGTCACGAACATTTCACAGTGTTGCGCTATTTACCTGTAGACTAAAGCTTGGAAAATTCTGCAGCAATAGCAACCAAAGAGGCTTCCCACATCCGTACCTTACTTCCTACCCATGCAATTCTTTCCAAGGTACAAACATGTGCACTTTATTCTCCCAAGAATATATATACTCGGTTTAAAGGGTAATAAAGAAGCAGAAGGAGTTAAAAACTCTACATGAGAGTACTGGATCTTGTATTACATCTAGTTCCCAAGAGTAAGTTACCTGACACCTGTGTTTTCACTTTAACTACTGAGACTTAACAAGCCAGTTAACTTTTTAAGGCAGCAGGTCCATAGTATCTTAAACCTACCTAAATCAACTGTTAAAACTCTACTCTCTTCTGATACCCTTTCCTGCGTCAAACTGAGAGGCAGAGAGCTGATCAATCAGTACTGTCAAATCTTGAAAGAAACTGCATTGGTACAAAGTATCTGGGAGTAACAAGATTTCTGGGTCCACTACAACACTTACTTGTTTCATGAAGCTCTAGAGGGGAGTAGGGGGCCACAGTAAAAAACTCTATTTAGCGCACAGAACAGCATCCAGAAGGGAGCTGGCAGCAGCATGTCTGCTCATTCACTAACACTGTGCAGGTATGGAACCTCCACCGCAAAAAGCCTTGGACACTTGATAGGAACGTGGCTTTAAGTCAACCTGTACCTTTTCCCAGATGCCCAGAGACTGCACAGATCTGGCCTCCCTAGAACAATGTTATTCTGCTTGCAAAAAATTCATCGCAGC
This sequence comes from Turdus rufiventris, assembly GCA_013186435.1. Taxonomy (NCBI): domain Eukaryota; kingdom Metazoa; phylum Chordata; class Aves; order Passeriformes; family Turdidae; genus Turdus; species Turdus rufiventris. The sequence goes on from PYHW01010739.1 coordinate 2,118,333, forward strand.
ATGATAGAAAAACGGGACTGAATTCAAGCATCCTCAAAAACTAAATCCTCACTGTTAGCAACACAGGAGCAGTAAATAGACAATCTGCCAGAGCTGGTGATGGACATCTGGGCTAAGTCCACTTTCTTTCTCTGCCTCATTTGGGGTGAGAATGCTGAATGTACAGAATAAAAATGTATCTTTCAAAGCTCCTGATCCCAAAAGTGATATAGACTTAAAGGTGACACAACTGCCAGTAACTGGGAAGAAGACATCAGTGACTAGGACTTCTGAAACTAAAAATCAAATAGAGCATGAATAGGTTGAAAGATTACAGAGTGGTTGCACTTTCTTTTGATAAATGGCCCTCAACAAATTTCAGAACAATAACACTACAGCCTAAGCAACAGAATATCAAGGACTTGTCTTCTTTTGACTTATGACTAAGAGTATGACAAGTATACAAAAAGGAAATTTTAATCCCAGTCACTGAAGCATTTTTACATAAAGTTATTCAGTTTATAAAACACTAACTCCTTCCTAGGTTTGGGTTTCTTTCTCTGGTTGGTTGGTTTTCCTTTAAATGAGTGCACATAGAATTTTAATTCAGTATGCACTTTGCTAATTACATGACCACACAGTCTTGTTATATCACATACAAAAAACACCAGCAAGTCAGGCAGACAGCCCTATAAATTATAGCACCTCTGCTCATCAAGACTTTTTCCACAGTTTTAGTCAGGGATGCTGACTAATCCTGACAGAAAGAAATGGACTGATTGTTTGATCCAACACCTCAAACATCAGAATTGTGAGCCGACAAATGGGTGCTGGCTATTGTAATGAAGAATAAACAACATTTCTAATCCAAGACGTTGAAGGATTAAATAAGGCAAAGAAATATGTTATGTAGCAAAGAACAAAGCTGAAGAACTGCAAAAATCAGAAGGCTCAAATTAGGTTTTCTAAAAGGTAGGCTAGCTTAGATATCAACATAAACAAATAAACAGTTACATGGTTGTCAGAAATTAAGCGATTGCAACTGTTTAATTTTGTCCTGTAAAGACTCAACTGTACTGGAATAATCAGTGCTGGATATTTTCAAAGAAAAAAAATCACTGAGACTTAAGACATGTCTATAATCAGCACAGGAAAGCCTTCTCATTTTACATGTAACAATTCAAAAACCTCTTTCACATCTCAGGAGAACACACATTTCAGAAGGCTGAGAGGAGAGAACTGGCAGTTGTTTGTCCAGATGAAGCCATGATCCTTACTGATCAGTTCTGCAGGTTGAGGTTAACTTTGCCTGCTGGTAATCACATGTCAGTACCTATAAAAATAGAAAATCTCACTAATAAAAGAATAGAAACTCATATTAACTGAAGAATACTTAATTTCTGGCATTTGATTTTACTATTATCCCTTTTGAGGGCTCAGTATTTTTTTGAATATTAATACCCCAAAATCAGAATTCCAGTTCAATATCAACAACTCTACCTCCCTAAAAGAGGAAGACAACAAAGAGGTATGGAACTTCCATCCAAACCTGAAACTAGAAAAAGGAGAATGAGCCTGTGCAGGTCAAAGATTCAGAACCTTTGATTTTTGCAAAACAGATGTGTTCCTTTGCCCTCAGAAAAGCCCAATGAGAAGTTGCAAGGGGTACCTAACAAAATCCAAAAGTACTTACTCATCTTTTGTTTCCCTTGAAGTTGCATTAACAAAAAGCAAAGACAATTATACGGCCCAGTAAACCCAGTAATAATATATGAGTTAACTACAAATTAAAGGAGTAAGTATTTTGGTCTGCCAGAAGAGTCTGTACCCAGAGGGGATCAATAGTAACTCACAAGAATTTAATGTCAGTCAAAGGAAGATTACTAAAGAATGTGTTCAAAGGCAATGACTGTTTCCAGGCAGAAGGTGACTCAAGAGCCACTGTTTTCAAACTGAAGCTGAAACTATACAGCTTTGAACATTTAAAATTTTCCAGAAGATATAATCAAGATACCAGATCAGGACTTATTATGCCATCATTCTAAATCTTTCGTTTCTCTTTGGTCAAATTTGACAAAATGAGAAGATGTATATTAATGACAATGAAAGCACTGATGCCTCCTGATTTCCAAAGCTGAGTACAGAAAACTGGAGGCAAGATCTCTATGCAGAATTCTACTGCAGCACAGGGAGCAAACCAAGTGTATTTAATTGCTGACAGTTGGGAATTAGGTATATTTGATTTGGAAAACAAATACTTTGTGAAGAGCCAGTAACTTTGACTACATAGAGACAATCTGTGCAATCAGCAGGTCAGTCTGTGCACCAGTTCCTCAAGAGAGGCACAGTAACTAATGGCAATTATATAGCTCTGCTGTGCTCATTCAATCTCCACTCTAAACTCAACTTACATTGTTTTACTTTCAGAGGCTTAACTTAGACAAAGTTTACTCCAGAAGGGTGCCTCTAACATGAACTTTTAAATACCCGGATCGGAAAAGAGTCAAAAAGGAGGTTTAGTAGAAAGTCTCAGACATTCAATACAAATTGTTTTGAAAGACACTGAAACATTTCCAATCTTTCAAAGTCCTTTAAATGAATCTAAATCACATTTTAGCATATCTCCATAGGTATACAACTTTAAAATATCTCTGCATTTTATCTGTTATTGCAAAATAAAAACATTACCTAGATTTTAAACCTTTCCAAAAGCAGATACGACCGCTTTAACCACATTACCATTATTGAAGCTCTGCACCAGTTTTAGGCTCAGCCACAGAAAGGAAATCAGTCAGCATACTGGAAGACAACCCTAGGCATATACTTCTCCATAACAGCAAATGCACCACTCCAAAATAATTACTCCCCTTCAGGGGGAAATCAGAGCTAAGATACCTTAGCTAGTCTGGCAGAAGTAATCTCAGCAAAGCTTAGGCACTCCATTCCCTCCTTCCTACCCATGGAGGCAGATATTCAATTCCCCTAGTCCTGGGCATGCTATAATATAAGCAAGCGTGGATGACAGATCAGTTCACACTAGGCATGAACATACCTAACCTTTCCCTGTTTAGAGCTCTGATGGATTCAGGCCAGTGACTGAGAAAGCAGCAACAAAGCCGGTAACCAATACGGAGAGATGAGACAAGCACAAAATGAATGAGGAGCAGCAGGAAGAGCCTCACTGGATGAGAAGGGGAAAGAGAAATGCACCACGCCCCCTCCTTACCCTGAGAAGCAACTGCTAAACAGAAGGATGGGCAATTTTTAGTTACTTTCTAACATTTACTAATGTTAGCCAGAAGTGTTGAAGTTACCATACTCCATACATGCAATATATTCTGTGAAAAAGATTCACCGTTGCAGACTTAAATAAAAATTAAACATTACTTTACACTGTGAATGTCATCCTAAAGACACCGCTGCTGCTAAGCCTGACCTGCATAAAATTGTCTCCACCCAAACAATAGCAGCAGAAGTGTGAATTCCGCTAAAATACAAAATGTGCTTTCAGAGGACTAAAATTCCAATCTACTGATTACAAAAGTTAAGAGATACAATCAAGAGAAGCATGGAAAACACCCTCAGGTGAAGTCAAAGTAATCTGACACATATTTAGATTTTCACTCTAGAGAATCCTAAGCCGATTTCAATCCTAGCCTGATTTCAGAGCTCCCTCCCCCTTCCTTTTCTATTAGAGAAACTTAAACACGAGATTTGGGATCTACGCTTCCAGTTGCGAGCAGAACTGAAGGTATGTTCAATAATGACACGGATCCGGAGACCTCTGGAACATGTCTAGGGAATAAGCTCTCAATAACCCCGAAACTCTCAAATTCGGGGAGTAAACTACTGCCCCATTAGCCTTACCGGGCACCGCACTCCTCCCCCATTTATACGGAGACGCCCAGCAGACCATTACTGATGTGCCTAGCAGCATTTGAAAATAAAACATAAAATCTGAACAGAAAAAATGGGTTGATACACGGTAGGACAGGGAACAAAACGGGGTAGCACAGCACACCGTAACAAGGCTCACCGGAGCGTGGGAGCGGCCCCCGGCACCAGCACAGGCCTCCCGTGTGCGGCAGCGGCACCGCGGGGCGAGGGCAGGGCAGCCCCGAGCCCCGGCGGAAGGGCCGCCACCGCCCCAGGGCCGGCACAAAAGGCGGCCGGCACCATTGTCCGAAGCCACATCCGAGCCCCGGGTCGGGGAAGGCGGCAGGACGGGGAGGCCGCCAGGCTAGCGGCGG
>PYHW01010739.1:2122688-2134004 GCA_013186435.1 Turdus rufiventris
CCTGCCCGGGCCCCGGCCAGCCGGCGGAGGGGCCCGCGGGCGGCCCGGCCGCGCCAACCCTTTCCCCGCCGCCGCCTCCGCCCCCCGCCGGCCGCGCCCGCCCGCACGACGGCGAAGAAAAAAAAACCCCCCTCGGGCGCTCCCCCCGCCGCCTCCTCCTCCCGCCGCGAGCGCGGCCCGGCCCGGCCCCTCCTCTGGCGGCCGCCGGCGGAGGCGGAGGCCGGGCCCGGCCGGGGCCCCGCCGGCCCCACACGCACCTCCGCGTCGCGGCCCTTGTTCTTGAAGCTCTTGATGCGGTGGCTCTCCAGGCCGGTGGCGGCGGCGTTCTCAGCCATGGCGGCTCCCGGCGGCTCCTGCGAGGCGGCTCCGGCGGCTCCCGGCGGCGGCTCGCGCGAGGGGCGGAGGGAAGCGGGACGCGCTCCGTGACGAGCGCGAGGGGGGGAAAACGGGCGGGGAGGGGAGGGGGGGCCGCCGGCGCGCGCGCGCCGTTGCTGAGTGACTGGGAGAGGGGCGGGGGGGCGGGGAACGGGGGGCGCGAGCGCACGTGACGCGCAGGGCGGGCGGGCGCCGTCCAATCGCGGCGCGGCATCCCGGCTCTGGTCCCGCCCCTGCCCCGCCCTGATCCCGCCCTCGCCCCGCGCGGCATTCTGGGGCGTGTAGTCCCGGCGGACGGCGGCGCCGCACGTGGAGCGGCGGCCCGGCTGCGCGGTTCCTGCTCGACGCCGGGCGCTCTGGGGCTCCGGGAGAACCGAGGGCCTAACGGTGCTGTGCATACAGAATGGCAGAATAGGTCTGGTTGGAAGGGACTGCAGTGGGACATCTGGTTCAATCTCCCTGCTCAAGCAGGGCGAGCCTATAGCACATGGCACAGGTCTGTGTCCAAACAGTTCTTGATATCTTCAATAAAGGAAATCCCACAGTCTCCTCTCTGGGCAAACTGTTCCAGTGTGTGGTCACTCACACAGTAAAAAAAAAATTTCTCATGTACATGTGGAACTTCTTGTCCATCAGTTTCTTCACATTGCCTCTTGTCCTGTTGCTCAGCACTGCTGAGAAGAGCCTGGCTCCATCCTCTTGGCACCCTCCCTTCACTTATTCATAAGTGTTGATGAGATCTCTCAGTCGTGTCTTCTCAAGGCTGAACAAGCCCAGCTCCACAGCCTTTCCTCATATGAGATGCTCCAACCTCTTAATCATCTTTGTTGCACTCCACCGGACCTTCTCCAGGAGTTCCATGTCTCTCTCATGTTGAGGAGCCCGCTGGACACAGCACTCCAGATGTGCCTTAGCAGGGCTGAGGAGAAGGGCAGGATCACCTCCTCCAACCTGCTGGCAGTGCTCTTCCCAGTGTACCCCAGGACTCCATTGGTCTTGTTAGCTGTGGGTTTGTTCCCCCCAAATGCAATCTGGGGGTGACTCCACTGGCACAGTTCATGTACCAAGTGGCCTTAGGCAGCTCTGCCTGCCAAGGCCGTGTCCTGCACCTCCCTCTGCTCCTCATGACTGCACTAAGGTTGCTGTATGCTGCCTGGGAAACGCTGCACAACAAGCACCTAAGAAATCCAAGTGTTTTGGGAAGCCTTAAGTCCCCTTTGGTGAGTGAGTCTGCCATGCAAGCAATCCCTGCCTGGAAAAAGCAAACCCAGTGCTTTGCCAACACACCCCTCACATGGCAGCTGGAGTCCTGTACTTAGTGTAACACAGAGCACAAAGGGGCTCTGCCAGCCCTAGAAATTGTCCCCAAACTGTCCAAATTACTGCCCCACGACTCCCCATGTGCAGCTCTGGGACTGTTTAGACAGGCTGCAGACAGACCCAGCACCTCCAGACTGGTGGTAGCCTGGGCACAGCAGTTTGGGTCAAATACAGTGCCCTGATGTCACACCTGGAACTTTCATGGTAGAAAAGAGGATGTATGAGGGTGATGTAGCTGTAGACAGTGGTAAGCAGTGATTTAACACCTTGCATAAAGCAGAGTATTGTCCAAGAAAACCAAACCCCCAAAATAATGAAAACATGTAACAGTCAAATTTGGCTCATCTTATACCACATCAGGTTCTGATAGCTATATATAAATTTTTCACAGACCTCTTTCAGAGTCTCTCCCTCTAATTGACAGCACAGCTTTTTATTTGCCTTCTCCCAACCCCTCTTTGGATCATTCATGTGACTATAACTTGTACCTCACAGCTCTGGCAAAACAAGGCTTGCAGCCTGATGGAGATGAGTAAAATCTGGAAGACTAATGCTCTTCCTTACCCTCATTGAGCTGTGTGCCAAATGTTCTTATTTGACAGATCAATATAGCATTTCCATTTCTCTCGTTTCCAAGTAGTTTCGACTCCCAATAACTTTCCTCCGTGCCTTTTCCTATCAAGCTTTATCTGTGTGTGCTGCACCATTGTTGACAGGAGTGGAAGAGGAGTCAGAAGCAGGCAAAAGGCCACAAAGGGACAGCCAATGTGGCCAGCATATGTCAGAGATGGCTTCTAGGCTCTGTCACTTGCACGTTGAAAAAAAATGGCTCCAGCTGCCTTCAGGAGAGCTCCTAAAGCAGATTCAGCAGCTGAGAACTTTGTTTTACCCCTCCCCACCCTGGGGAAGGTGGCTGTAGCTGCCAGCTGTGGTTGGCTCAGGCCTGGTAGGACAGCAAAGCAATGCTGATATGATCCCTGCTAAGCAGGACCTGCTGTCCTCTGAGGAACTGGTCACCTTTATCATGAACAAAAGATTACTATTCAGCACCACTCAGTGTAAACTGAGAGGTAAAAGGAAAACTTGCAACTAAAAATTAAAGTGTCTTCAGGCTGGGATAACTCAATTTACCAATCCATGAATCTATACCCATTCCACTAGGTAGGATTTATAGATTCATTGCTTTTTTTTTTTCCCATTTTTCCTTGATATAAGCCCTTCAGTGTTTCTATTGTGCATTTCATTAGTCCTAGTAAACACTCAGGAACTGGACACCTCTTAGAGCTACATGGAAGTTCACTTGGCTTTACTGCCTGAATAAAGCTTTGTGGTAGAGCTCTTGACTTGATAGTTGAAGTTGCATGTACTCAGAGAAAACATTTTGATGCAGTTAAGCAAATACTACTTTTTGGGCACTATATTTAACAGTCATTACTAAAATATAAGGAATGAGTACCTTGCTACTTTGCAAACAGGACAAACCATGTAGATCTGGGTGGCTGTTCTTCATCACCATGAATTTCATATCAATGTGTTCTTGTTGCCAAGACCTGCAAGATATGTGTCAGGGCCATAAGCACCTTTGAAGGATTCACTGACCCTGAGCAGCCTCCCTGTGCTCCATTTCCATCCTTTGCTGCAGTGATGCTGCAGTGGTGCCAGTGGTGCAGCCCTGGCCCAAATGTGGGTGTCCTGGCTGGGTGGTGGGAAAGGGTAAAGGGGAGCAAAAGAGGGTGGTTAGGGCCACCAAGGGTTGTGGGTGCCTTCAGCACCCTGACAACATAAACTCTGTAGCTTAAAGACTTATAAGGAGGAAAGATCTTTCATAATTCAAAGATATGGGGCAATGAGAACTTTTCTGGTGTCCCATTACTGGAGAGAGTTGAGTAGTGCTTGTTTCTGGGATGACCTGTTGGCTCCAGAAAAACTGGATCAGCCCAATGAATATTGCTATATTTTGGGAAGAGCACATGGTCGGCTCAGGAGTCCACCTGCAGTGTCAGAGTCAGAGGCCACTCAGCCTGTGGTTGCCAGTCACTTGTTCTTTTGCAGTCAGCGATTTTGTCTGTCAATAGAGCTGCAAGAAAATCAGTGTGTAAAAGAAATGTAATGAGCCTGAGTCATGTTCTTAGTGGCAATCCCTCCAAGAAGGACTGGGGAGGTTTAGGTGTTCTGCTTGAAGATGCAGTCCCACCCTGCTAATGGATGCGAGGCAGGAGAGACAAATAAAATGTGTCACCTCCTCAGTCTCTGTTCACAGCATGCGCAGCTGAAGCCAGGACCTGGGGTGGAGGAGGTATGGATGCCTCCCCAGCAGAGGAGCAGGATGGCTGGCAAGGTGGGATCATCTTGAAACACTGCTGCTCACTTGGCTACAAACCACATGTCAAGAACAGTCTGTAAAATCGTGCAACTTGTAATCGCAGGAAGGTACAAGCATTGCTACTTAAGTTTAAGCTGTTACCTGAAGCACCCATGGGTCTCGTGCCTTGCTTGCCCACCTCAGAATGGGACACCTGAGCACCTGTGACCTGGGATGCAGAAGCTGTAACCACGCGTTACCACTGCAGGCCCTCTGTGGCTGTCCTGCTGTACATACAGCTCTCCGGCAACTGGCTGAGCAGCGTCCCCTTGGGTGTTCCTCTCTTGCAAAAAGGGATGAGTAATGCATGAAGTAAATTAAAGCAATACCTCTGACACTCATTTTCCCTTAAGGTATGTGTATTGTTTCAGTGAGACCATTAATGCGTGTTTGCAGTTCTCTCCATCACTGAGGTAAAAATTTGTCTTCATAGGAAAAGAGTTATGTTCTTACCTCATTGTGCAACAATGGCTTAGTAATGACAGTGAGCTAAATCCTGGTAGACACTCTGGCTTTGTCAAAGGCTGCCAACAAATGCCATGTGAGCTAAGAGCTAATGCACACCTGAGATAGATCCACTGAAGAGAAGCCCATGGTAAGTTGCTGTGTAGAAAGATCCACAACCTCCAGGTCAGGAAATCCCTAAGCTGAAAACAGTTGAAACACTGGGGAAGTGCTGGGGGGAGCATCACTTTTTTCCTTGTTCTTACACTTTTCTTAATACATCCGTTTACTGGTGACTGTTGGAGATACAACGGTCTTACTGAATTCTTATTCCGACACGCATTTGGTCTGACCCACAACAGTCCTTATGTTCACAGCAGAAAGTTAATGCTCAGTGAACTATATCAGTGTGAATCTGACACCCAAATAGTCCCAGAGTACAGTGTGGTCCTCCAGTTTCAAAGCAGCAGGTTATGGGTGTCACCTGGTTGTCCTGTTGCTGCTTTGTCCCTTCTTTGGTCACCCACCCCAGAGGCAAATTACTTTGTGCCAAACTCCAGTCTGGGGTGAAAACAGTTGCTTTTTTGGAAGAAAACTCCAGCCATAGGTTTGGACAATACACACAAAAAACCACTCCGTGGCTGCAGTGGGGCTGTGCATCTCATCAAATTGGTTGTCTGATGTTGTTTCCCAGTCTTTCAACAGTGTCTCAGCAGACCTGGCAGTCTGAAATAGTTCTCTGCAGCGGAGCACCTTATCCCACTACCCACAGGCAGCATGGTCAATGGCACCTTGCAAAAAACAAGCAGCTCCAGTGGGCTCTCAGGAGCTGTGCAGGCTGGTAAAGGGCTCAGGGAAATAAGAGCCCTCCTTAGTATCTCTGCGCCACGACCAATCCCAGAGAGCTGCCCTTTCTGCTGGAAGAAGTCACTTCTGGAGGCCACACAAAGAGCTGGTGAGGGAGCTGGCATGAGGCTGGCTTTGGGAGAGCCAGTGAACAGCCCAGGGTCAGGATATACAAATGCCTCATTATCTGCAAATGAGGAACAGAAGCATTGAGGGAGCAGCTGGATAGTCTGCTAGCATTTTCAGAATCTGGGGGACATTGTTAGTGAAGGAGGAACTGTAAAACCTCTGGTTATTCATAGGTTCTCTGTGGTCTGTCTGAGTCAAGTTGCTGCCTCGGCATCTTTGTCCGTGCTTTTTAACTGGCAGAACTAGGTTCTGCTCCTTCTAGTTGAGAGCATCACTTTCCTTCTCTCTGCTCTCAGAGGAAATCCCAGAGTATGCAGTGTTTCCTCATCTTCTGTTGTCTCCTGGTTTTAGACAGCTCCACACAAAGAGCTGGTGAGCTGCTGTTGGGGGTGACAGCAAGGTGGGCATGAAACAGGGGCTTCAAGGCAAGGATCTTCTGCTATGGTACCTAAGCAAGAAGAGCTGAGGCAGGTCCCAGGTCATGTCCAGCTCCAGACCAAGGAGTTATATGGCCAGGTACAGGGATAGCTGCAATGTAGCTCAGGCAGAGACCCAGGGCAAAAGCCCTACTTAAAAACAGTGCCTGAGATAAGGGGAGTGAGTCCTTGCCAATGCTCCTCACAGCTTGTTCTCAAACAGCTCTTTGATTCAAGGCCAGGCAGCTGCACTGTCAAAGCTGGCCCTGGGCCCAGGCAGCCCAAGCCCCAGGAGGAGGGGGATGTGCTGAGAGCCAGGGCACCCACCTGGAGCTGAAGACACCCCTTTCTCCTGATGCCAGAGCTCCAGGCAGCCACCAAAACTCCACAGGTCACAGACATTCACACCACCTTTTCCAAATTTAAGGTAGATGATGACCAGGAGCTGGAATGTCATCCTGCCCAGAGGATCCAAGCAAGGCTTCTGAAATACCGTTTGCAGAACCATGGATCCACCACCCTCTTGGCTTTGCCTCAAGATGCAGGTGCTCAAGAGGCTGGGCTGCACTGGGCTGGGCTGTGCCACAAGCAGCAAAGCCTCATGGGCTCACTGTTTTTGCTATTAAAACATTTTGTAAAAATGGCTCTGGGCAGTCCTCCCCATGGCCCAGAGCCTTTGGCACAGGCAGCCCAAAAATGTACTGGTTGAAGCCCAGTTCCAGAGCCAAAAGGAGCCAGGAAATCTCTGGCACAGGTAATGTTGTAGCTGAAGGAGATATTAAAGGAATGCAATTTACAGGAAAGGTCCCTGAGGACCTGGGAGTGACTGTCCACAGGATGACTCTTAATTTATATTTCAAAGTGGATAATTCAATTGGCATAATTGGGAGTTTTGTTTTATTGTCATGTACATGCAAGCCCTGCTATGATGTTCTCTCATATGACATGATGGCCACCAGTGTGAGAATCACTGTCTTTTGCCATTTCTCTTCATATTCCCTGCCTCGCTGCATCTTTTAGGCAGAAGGGCTCCTCAGTCTTCATGCAAGGTATGAAGACTGTGGCAAGTGGAGAATGTCACAGTGGTTGAGACCTCTGTTATCACAACCCACTCCTGACAGCTGGCAGGACACATGCCCGTGGCCTGAGCCGCCCAGGACTATTGAAGCTTCTGCAAACCAGCCTGTACACCCCCCTCACAGCTTCAGCTGGACCATGAAACACAGGAGAGCCCTGGCTGGCTCTGGTTGGTGTCTCAAAGAGGATCCAGACTGGACAACCTCATTTTAGTGAACACTTAAAAAGTCTCTGGAGTGCTAGTAGACTGCGAGGTCAGATCTGAACTTGCAAACTCCTTTATGCTGACAACCCCAAGCAATGAGAAGCTTCATAGAACCATAGAATATCCTGAGTTGGAACAGATCTACAAGTATCATCAACTCCAACTCTTGGCCCTGCAGATCAGATAAGGTCTTGTATTTTGGCAGCATGAGGGAAAAGGATATTTTTTCTCTTGTAGCCTGTGATTTGGTGGCAGCTCTGAAATAACCAAACTGCAGGTTTGGAGCTCTGTGGTTGGGGTGACCTTTATCAGCTCCAGATTAATAATGAGAAGCCATACTGATAACTTCCTAAACACCACGGTGCTGGTACCCTGATGCTTTGGAGAGGTGATGAGTGCTACACATTAGCTGACATGGGGATAGGAGAGAGTAGTTTGATCAACCATAGTCAGATATGTTTAGCTAGCACAGATGTGAAGAGCCAGCACATTACTATCTGTACTGAGCTTCCATGGCAATATTTTGGCAGCAGGTGGGCTACAGGGTGGGCTGTTGTGAGAAGCTGCCAGAAGCTTCCCCCGCCGGCTCCAAGATGGACCAAACAGACAAGGGCAGGGTGGGGGGAAGGTGTTCAAAGATTTGGTTTTATTTCTCATTACTCTGCTCTGATTTGATTTGCAATAAATTAATTTCTCAGAGTTGAGTCTGGTTTGCCCACAACAGTAATTGGTGAGTGATCCCTCCCTGTCCTTAATTTAACCCACGAGCATTTGTCCCGTTTTTCTCCACACATTCTGCTGAGAAGGGAACGTAATAAAGTGACTCAGTGGGCACTGGGGGTCCAGCCAGGGTCAACCCACCATGCCATCACGAAGCACGATAACCTGTTTCAGATTTTGGTACGTGTTAGCAATACACTCTTTCCCTTAAACACAGTTGCTGAGAGCTGAAGGAGTTACATCTGCGCTGCAGAAAAACGGCAGAAGTATCTCAAAGTGGAATTACAGTGACACCAAAGCCTTCACTTGGATTTGATCTGATTTCATTAACTCAGACTAGGATTTTTTTGTGTGTGTAAGCAAAGGCTATTTAATGACAATAATTATGACAAAAAAGGCAAAGATTTACTGAGGTGGATCTGGGGGAATTCTGGTTCCACCCCACTCCCAACCCCGCTCCCTTGATCCAGCAACACAATAAGCATTTGCACACTGTTCATGTTGTGCAAGCAGTGCCCCCCTGCACCCAGCCAGAGCAGGCTGTTTCTGTCCCTGGTTAATGCAGCTCTGATTACAGCATTCTTAGAAAGGCAGCTTTTCTTTCACGTTCTCATATCCAAGTATTAACCTGTCCTGACATCGCTTCATTTGCCAGAGCCTGATAGCACAGCTTGAGATTGCTTCACTGCAGAGATTACACAGAAGTAGAGGCAGATTCCAGTGACTTCTGCTCTGCAAAATAAGTTCTAGTTTCTGCTCCACTATAAGTTAATATATATATATATTTATGCATAGTTTGATATACATACATGTTTATATTTCTATTTATTCTCTCTCTGTGTAATAGCTTGTCTTCCTGCAGAGATAAGAAAGTCACAACTGCAGTTCTATGCAAACCTTTGTGTTCCTTGATGGAAGAAAATTCAGCTGGAGTTACGGTAATGGTACACAAACCCTCTACAGCTGGCTACCACCATCTCCTTCTACTTTGAGGAGACATTCTGTATATTTAAATCCTGAAAATACATTTGGTACCAGGTGCTATGAACAATATAGAATATCCTTCTTGTATCAGTAACCATGATTTGTAAGGAATCACCAAGGTGGTGAGTCTCTCTGCTTACACATTGAAGCTGGTTTCACATGATTATTGGCAAAAGTAGCGATTTTATTTTAAAACCTCCTGTGATCTGATCTCAGGATCTATTTGGATCTTCAGTCCCCATGGCAATAGCTTCTCAAAGCCTGAAAATAACAATGTGCGCAGCTATTTTGACTGAATAAACCAGATGCCACGTATGCATAAGGCTAAGTGTAACAGTGTGTGCTTGTGGGGTGAGGGCTTTCAGTCATGAAAGTGAACAGCAATTTTCCAAGTGCACATAAAGATATGCTCTGCTTGGTCAGATGTGTCAAGTGAGGGAGTGACACTTTTATATTGTCGCTTTTTAAACCAGATCTGCATTCACCCCTTTGAATGGCTTTCTAATGATACCTGATGTGGTGTAGTGCACCGGGAACCCATCACTCTTCCCAGAGAAAAACTGCTGGAATGGTGCCACAGAAGAGGAGAGGGAGAAAAATACATTCTAGATTAATTTTGGATAATCATGTGTTCCCCCTTTGAACTGGAGCTGTTAATCAAAATGTGAAGCCTTGTGAGTTGTTTTGATTAAGAATAGAAATCTGTTTTTTTGGTGCTGCCTTAGGTGTTGGAAGATAATGTGAGATGAAGGAAGAATCCCAGTAAGTTTCTTTACTCACTTTGAGTAAAGAATGGCTTTCTGCCATCCTGAGAGACCTTCATTTAGTCCTTTGACAATGTTCCAGCAGGACTGTGACTGGATGCATCTCTCCCTGCAGGCCACCAGGTAACACATGGACTTTCTCTCCTTGTTGCCCAGCTCTGAATCACTTCTGGAGCCTCCTCCTGTGTGATGCCTATGCAGGAATGCCAGGAGCTGGCAGGCACAGAGTCCCTCAGGAAGCTGGGCATCATTTACCATTGGTGCTTACCTGCTGGCTGGTATTCAGCTGCTTGCAGCTTTGCCCAGGCTGCTGTGTAGAGGATGTTGGGACAGCTGGACCTGCACAAAGCTTTATTCACAGAGTCTGTAGCTGGCAATGTGCATTGACTTCAGAGATAACAGCTACTTTTTGAGAAAGGTAAAAAAATGAAAGGAGAGAAATGGAGGGGAAAGGAAAGCTCACCCCCATGACCAGCTGGGAGAAGAAGGTGTAGGAGGTATTCAGAGGAGAGTCCTCCCCTAAGCATCTTCTCTTGCTGACATCTGTCACCTCTCTGCAGACAAATTTACCATGGTAAGTATATAGGGGTTTTAGGTGGTTTTTTTTTTTTTGGACCCACTCAAAATTACTGCTGGTTGGACTCAATGATCTTTTAGAGGTCTTTTCCAATCTAAATGATTTTATGATTCTATAAATGATTATATGATTCTAAGATTTTGTTGTGTTCTATACTGTAAGTTGAGAGAAACAGCCAGGAATAGGAAAAGAGATGGGAAAGGAAGGTGATTCTCATGCTGGTGGCCATTACTTTTCACAGCAGACTGTCATAATAGGGCTTGCAGGTGCAGGGCTGTGGCAATAAGACAAAACCAACATGGGTTGCATGGGGGCCCAAGAGATCCCAGCAGCATGGCAGGGAGAAGTAAGCAGCCTGCAGAGCTCCAGACAGGAGCTTTTCATGTTGCACAGGCTGAGGCACTTCAAGCTCTGCTCAGCCCAGAGCAAAGCTGTGGCATGGCTGAGAAGCACACACAGCTGGGAAACACTCCCAGTTGGAGCTGTACAACTCTAAATTGTCTCTTTTTATTATCACAACCAGCAGAGCGGGTGATGACAACTACTCGCTCTGATGACATCTCGCCAGCTGCGAGCGAGCTTGCTCACAGGCAAGTGTCCTCATCCCCTTGCTTGAGTCTCACAGGCCAGCTGGAACAAGGGCATCCCGAGCATCCCATGGGACTTGGATGAGGTGACTGCAGCCTCGTGGCTCATGGGCCAGGATGGGGCAATGCCAGGTGCTGCACTGCACTTGCCAGGACCCTGCTGGAGGAGATTGGGGTCTATTAACTCCAAGCTCGGCATGGGGCATTTGCTGCAGTGGGGACACATCACTGCAGATGATTACTTTCCATTCCTTTCTCCAGCATCCACCAAAGGATGCTGTCATCCTGGACAGGGATATCCAACCCACTGGTAAAACACTTTCACCAGCTGCTGTTTTCCAGCAGTGGGGATTGAGCTAAGCCTGTCCTGAGTTTTGCTTTGTCTGCAGGGTGAGCCCAGGAGGGACTTTTAAGCTTTCTTCAGCAGTGCAAGGAAAAGGGAGAAGAGGCAAGCAAGGAGTGAAAGTCAAGGCAAAAGAAAAAGGCAGGAAAATAATAGGAGAGGAGAGG
>PYHW01010739.1:2134171-2163011 GCA_013186435.1 Turdus rufiventris
AGGAGAGGAGAGGAGAGGAGAGGAGAGGAGAGGAGAGGAGAGGAGGGCAAAAGAAAACTAATGAGTGCTGTAGTTCCTACTTCACTGCTTGTCTGA
Organism: Turdus rufiventris; assembly: GCA_013186435.1. Lineage (NCBI taxonomy): Eukaryota > Metazoa > Chordata > Aves > Passeriformes > Turdidae > Turdus > Turdus rufiventris. The sequence goes on from PYHW01010739.1 coordinate 2,134,268, forward strand.
AACAGTGGATTTAAAGTGCAACCTCAAGCAGTATTAGTGTTGGCAGTGCTCTATTTAAGCTAAAAGATGACGATGACAACATTGCAGGAGCAAAAAATGTGAGTGTGGACTAATTGAGAGGAGAGGGAGCTTTTTGTAAGCAATCATTTGCAGATAGTTTTACAGTGATTCAATGCGGTTGATGTAAAATCTGGCTCAGTTGAACTGGGTATCAGCCAGCCTGGTGTGACTACTAAAATTTAGCTGAAATTGGTATTTTACAGCAATTGTTTTAGGTGAGGAGAGGGGTGCTGCCTTTTGGGCTGGTACCCTCCTGTCAGCCCCCAGCACAAGGGCTGGTTCTGCTCCCAGAGGCCCCTGCCATGTGCCAGTGTGGGTGGTTGGCAGGCTGGTCATGAACCAGGTCAGAGAACTGATCCATGGGAAAAAGAGTAAAAGGGAAAGTGGTGTTTGTGGTGGTCTTTTTTCTTTTCCCAGGCTGTTTTTCCTGCCCTCAGCTAACTACTAAGTGAGAAACCACCAGAGCCTCCCAGAAACCCTCCAGCAAACCTTCAGCAGCATGGATCAGTATTTCCCCAGCTGCCAAGGTCAATACAAGCAGTGAGGGAAAACAACAGTGGTAAACCCCAAAACCCTGCAAGCCTCCTTCATCCACTTAGAAAAATGGCAGTGACAGGGGACTCTGAGGGGAATACTGGGTGGGGCCCCCTCAGGGACCCCCTTGGCAGACCCACGTGCTCCCTCCTGCCTGGCCTGAGCACTGCTGGCTTTGTGAAATGCTGAGCTGCACATCACCATGTCCTTTGTCAGCACTCAGCAAACTCATATTAAAACAAGAGGGAGGCCAAGTGGATGAGAAACTGAAAGCCTCCCTGCTGGCTACGGGGAATTCCTTCCCTGGCAGAAAATCAGTGCCAAATCTACCAAAATTCCTGCCAGATTTCTCTTCTTTCACATAATAAATGAGAGTTCAGATAATTATCTCAGTGCCATAGATTTAAATTTTTTTAAAGTGTTGCAGAGAGCTTACTTGGTGAGTCCCTGGAATTGCTCTGTCAGTGGAAAAGGAATAGGGTTCCTTGTGTTTGAAGAGATAACAGTGCTCCAGGCTACAAAAGATAACTGTGCTTTTTAATTTAATCTTACAGCCGTGACAGCAGTGCAGGGGGTCTCTGCTGCAAATATGCTCAACCTGCATTGACTGATGGCTGTAATATCTGAAACCTGGTAGGTTGCTTTGGGGAAAGTGCGAGAATAAGCATTTTTTGCTTACTACAGAATCTCAGAAGATTGAGATGCAGTCAGATGTAAATGCTTGGTTTGCTACATAACACATTTAGGGTTCTGTTCAGACTTTGACTAGGTGCTGGTAGTGGTTTGCTAATAATTACAGCTATATTTTTTCATGGTATTAAATACTGGGAGATACATTTTGGTCCTAAAGCTGGAGGGGAAATCCTTGCAGATTATGAGGAGGAAAGAAGACCATTCACTCTTCATCTTCCTTTTACATTTAACTTTTACATTTAACAGTTAAGGCAGAAATTTTAAGATTTTTGTACAGATCATTAGAAACCTGTGTTGGTAGGGACCAGAGTAAAACATGATTACACTTTAAAAATCTAGTAGAAATGAAATGCAGGACAACAAATACAGCTAATAAAACTTCACCTCTTAGACATATTTGACCAATATACATCTTATTTGGAGCCACAGTTTTTGGATGCTACTTATAGCATTAAAAAAGTAATAAATCCCTCACAATAAATATTCTTTAGCATCTGTATTTCAGTTCGCTCTGCAAAAGGCTGCCAAGAAGTGAAACAATGAATTAGAGGGCAGATGCTTTTCATCAGGGGTCCTTAATTGCTACCCAGGTTGCGTTTCTGGCAGATTGGCAGGAGACCTCTGCAAAGGGCAGTCACGGTGATGAAAGATGTCACAGTGATGGGCATGTGAAACACCACAGCAACCTGGATAACTGTCACAAGCACAGGTCCAAACCAGCCTATTGCAGCAGTGATTTTTCAAAATGCCAGCCATCCCCATGGCCCAAGGAACAGCTTTTTAACTCACCTGTGAGAAGCTAAAAAATGGGGAGGAGAAGCGCAGTAGATGGCTGCTGCTAATGAAGGAGTGGCCACAAGCTGGACTGCTTCAGACCTAAATTGGCTACTACCTTTCCTTTCCTACATACCCTTCAAAATAATGGGTAATGCTGTGTCAATCCCTTTCTGAATACTGCCCCATGGGTTTTAATTACAATTGGTCTCTGAAGGCTCAGTGTCTGCTCTGCTCCTTGATCTGCTGTGAACTTGGTGCCATCAGGGACCCTCCACTGTCACCTTGGCAGACCCCACACACTCACCATTCTCATCTACAGTGGGGGTTTTTTTTCAGGATTCAGCAAACTGGTCTGACAAATTGCTTCTCAAGGAGCAGGGATCGAATACAGGGAAGTGCAAATATCCCAAATAGAGAATAAGTAATTATTTTCCAAACATCTTCTTTAGTCTTTAGATTTATCAGGCCTTGCAAAGGGTATGGGCAACCACTTTAGTTGCACTTGGGTCTCTTCATGGTGAGTTTGGCTGGTGTGGGGTTTTTTATGGACCAATGTGATGGGTCCCCACAGCAATTTTCCCCAGGAAATCCAGTGATGGCTTTGTCACTACTGGATTGCTGCTTTTCCTTTGCATACCTTTCCTTTCTCCAACTTCTCCTTGAAATGATGTAAAAAATCACATGCTTTGGCATAAAAACGCCTGATCTCAACTCGGCTTAGGCAGATCAGAAGCAGATTTAAACCAAATCACAAGAGTATCCCCTCTGCTTTTGGTATTGATTTAAACTGGGGAGAAAGTAGGAAGATTAAAGATTAAATGGTTTCTTTTAACCACTGCCAGCCTATCTGAGCAAGGAACGTGGGTGTTATGGGCAGCACCCATCACCTTCAGCCTCTTAACATGGACACACACACACTCTGGAGTCAAAGACTTTTTAAATATCCTCGACCCAGCAGAAAAGCACACATAAACCACAAAATTATTGGCCATGAATCACAAACCCATTATTTGAAAGACAAGTGTCCTTGGAAATTGCTGAGGGATGCAAGTCATCCTCTTAAAATTCTCCATGGCTCTTGGTACAACACAGAATGAAAAGGTGAAATGAGTTGAATTATGCACCAAAGTGGCTTCGCCACAGTGCTGCTGCCTTGGAGCTCTTGTGTCTCCTGGTGACAAACACAGCAAACTGCTGACCAGGTTGGATTTGAGGTGAGCTCACAGAGTTACAGGATCATGAATGGTCAAGTCCAGCTCTTAAGAGAATGACCCGTATGGGGGTCAAACCCACAGCCTTGGAGTTATTAGTGCCATGCTTCAACCTGCTGAGCTAATCTCAGGGAAGACACTGGAAAGCAGGTCTTGTTCCTGGTGCACAGCAAAAATTAGTGTGTCTGGGACAGAAAGCAGGAAAAGCTACTTTATGTTTGCACCTCTTCTTTAGCTGACAAAAACTGATGTTACACAAAAATCACACCGGCTTACCCCAATGTGCTATCTCTTATTTCAATAAGCTGAGAATTTGTGGTTTATCCATAAGAAAAGGATCTTCTCCAGTTTCTGTGGTGCCATGGATTAACATCCTTCTTCAGATGCTGCCCTAGAAAGCATAACCTTCTCTCAAGTTTTCTCCCCATGAGCATTGGTGCCTCTGCCCAGGCAATGGCCCCTACTGCCCAGATCACCAGGCAGAACATGGACTACGGAGCCCATCCCAGGTCCCCAGCAAAGTCACCCTGCTGTCAGAAGCGGGGCCATAGCCTGGCCTGTGTCTCTGCATGCATTTATCTCTCAGCTGCCTGGATAAACCTATCAGCTCAGAGTTGTGTAATGTGTTCCCTTGATGGATCACTATAAAATCACCAAGAGATCCTGAGGCAGCCTGACACCTGTAATCGGCTGGAGGAGCAGATGCTGCTTTGGAAGGCAACTTGGCAGGCGAAGGCAGGGTATTCTTCCCTCATACTTTTTCTCTCTGCCTGGTCACAGCAGGTTATTTGACAGTTGTTTAAACTGGCTAGAGAGTAATTGTTTTTCTTTTGAGTAAACCCAAGTTGAAATGAAAGAAAACTGTATGATCTTAAGGCTGTGGTGTAGAAAGGAGGAGAGGGCAAGGCTGTGTAAAATTACACTGTCTGAGAAAGTCACAGGGATTTAACTGCTTACAATCCCATTAGGCTTGTGCTGAAGCAGGTGAATCTGGTTTAAGCTGGAGGAGGGTTTCCAAAGTCTCTGCCATCACAGGGAGCCTGGAGCAATTCCTGCCTGGCTGATGTTTACAGCAGACACCCAGTACTTGCACCCTGCACTGCCTTGCTTGTTCCCATGGCCAATCCCCCCATCCTGTCCCAATCAGAGTTATTTGGATGTGCTAGAGCATTGCCCCAGAACTGGCAACCTGCCTCCAGTGTGCCAGGGAAGAGGGCCAACCCTCTGGGGTGGCCAGTTTTGGGCCAACGTGGTAGCCTGTGCTGTGTCATGTGCCAACAGCTGTGGCCTGCTGCAAGGGGGGATGATGGGCAGAGCTCGAGTCTTATGGGAAAACATGGATTCCTGAAATGATGTGAGGGGTCATGCCAGGTCCCGAGACGTCAGGTTGGGTGAGCTCTGACAGGTTTGTGCAGGTATGAAGAACATCACTGCTTGTATGGGGCTGTGGGTTTCAAGCTAAGAGCCAGCTCCAAGCAAAATGCTGAACTGTGGAGTGGCAGGTTAATCCCTTGTGGGAGCTGAGATTGCACAAGTTATTTGGGAAGCTGAAAGTTAAACTCGGATGGAATCAGTGGTGCCAAAGGAAATGTAGCCAGCCCTCATTTCAGCAACACCACACTGCAGTGCTCATTTCATTCGAGGAAGAAAAATCTCTTTGAGCCTGGATAACCTAACATCAATCAGTACTGGAGTGTTTGATTTAATACCTGTTTACTATTTTACTTTAAATATTTTAAAATAACTAGCTAGGATGTTATTTGTATCTTTTTCACGTCCAAATTGCAGGAACACAATACTTTTGCACTGATGGAGTTGTAATTTAAACTGTTAGTTAATTCTTTCTCAATATTAACATTCCAAGAAGCAAAACAAGTTTCAAGACAAAAAAAAGCAAAAAGTCTGAGTGAAGAATATTTACACGATTATTTCTCTTATGTTAGTCTTCAAATAGCCATCACCATTCTCATTATTGTGCTTATTATGGTTAGTCATTAGCTGTTCAATGTTCATCTTCAGAAATGCCCTGAGCTTATTTCTCAGGCTTCCTTCACACAATTGATATGTCCTGAGGAGTTAATTGCTGTGAAATTCAGTTGCAGATGATGCACAGAAATTTCAGAAAATAGTGAAAATAACTTCAAAATTAACAAGGGATAAAGATAAGAAAATGTGGAGTGGGCAGAACAATGTTTGGTGATGGTAAAACATTTTTGTTAGCATTTTATAGTGACTTTCCATTCTGGACAGAGTACAGACTTAGATGTCCTTTATTAGTATGTCAGTATGTTTCAGAAAGCAGAAATTGCTGATTTGATTCTTCCATTTTCCTCTCTCACTCTGTTTACGGGCTTCATCTGCCTGTACTATCTTGAGCAGCCTTAGGACAGGAAGGTTAGTTCGGCACAGCTCGCTGCTCAAACAGAAGGTAAAAACCCTTCTTAGATACCTGGATTTATTCTTGCTTCTTACAGTTCAGCATTTTTGCTGATTCAGAACAGGTGAGCTCATAGAATCACAGAATTGTTTGTCTTGGAAAAGACCTCTAAGATCAACTGTTAATCCAGTTCTACCAAGTACACCACTAAACAATGTCCCCACTTGCCACATCTGCACATCTTTTAAATACCTCCAGGAATGGGGACTCCATGCAGCCTGTCCCAGTGCCTGATTATGTTTTCGGGAAAGAAAATTTTCCTAGTGTCCAATGTAAACCTCCTTTAGTGCAACTTGAGGACATTTTCTCTTTGTCCTTCACTATTTGCTTGGGAGAAGAGGCTGATCCCCACCTGGCTACACCCTCCTTTCAGGTAGTTGTAGAGAGTGAGGGTCCCCCCTGAGCCTCCTTTTCTCCAGGCACCATGCTATGCACAGTTCCAGGTCCCTTCAGGGTCCCATAGCAGCCAGACATTGTTTTGGAGTAGAAAGGTACTTTTTAGGCTGCACCACTCCAAGGTGCAGATCCAGAAGGGGATTTAGTGGCTATGGTTAGCTCAGCCTAAATCCTGATAAAACAGGATAAAATCAAGATAAAACAGCTCCTGAGCCTCAATCCAAAAATGTGAATCTCAAAATCCTGTGCAAGCTGCTGCTGAAGCTTGGAGAGGGTTCAGACTTGGGGACACGGCCTCAATGCGTGTCACACCTAGAAAGCAGAGGGAGGGAGCAACCTGCAGCCCAGCCAAGCCCTCCCTGCAGGGGTGCTGCTGGAGACCTGCTTTGAGTGATGGTTCACTGTGCTGAGCACAGCTTCTTGTCCCTCTGAACGTGGTCCTACCCCTGTCAAGGCCAGGCCTGGGCTACCAGAGGGTTACTCTAAGCTGCAGAGGAACAGCTTAAGACAGCACCAAGAGGGCGAGCTGAGGAGGCACCTTCTCCCCTCACATAAGGGCTGCAATTTAAAGCAAAGCCCTGAGCTTGAGTTTGCTAAAGTCTCCTGGCTCATTGTACTGAAGTTTCTTTGAGAACCCCTCTCCATCCCCATCTGCAATACCTGAACCACAGGCATCTGCATCTGGGCACAGCCTTTTCTTCTTGGATGTGTGAAAATATTAATCTGAAAAATGTCTTATTTGAGTTAAAACCAGTGGCTCAAGTATATAGTATAGCTACAATATATCTTCATAAATGTAAATGAATGCATAGTGTAGAAATACAGATTTGTGTTCATTATGTAGTATTGATATCTGTTTCACATAGAAATGCTCTACATGTGTATATATAGATTTATATAATCTTTATAAATTTTGTTTATATAGACACATTATATGTACAATGTGTATTTGTCTATGGTAGTTTTTGCATTTTATGTATCTAGTATTGCACTTTCCCTTCAGTTGTGGGTGGAGAGGCTTTGATGCTGTGCTGGGTGCATCTTTGAAACACAGCATGCAGAAAGGGAAACACAGCCCAGTTCTGATTGGATTAATCCACCCTGAGTGATGCTCCAAATTCCTCCTGTAAACATCGCTTTGAGGTTTCAATAGGAGAGAGGCAGAGGTCTGTGGAAGAGGGGGCCACTTTCTTGCAGAAGAGACTGGTGGTTTTGCAATGTGTTCCTGGCAGAAGGAGAGAAGGGAGTAATGGTGAGTCTGCATGTCCATACAGTGGGGTCCTGGATGCTGGATGTGCTCGACCCACACTGGGAGGCACAGATGCTCATAAGGAGGAGAAAGGGTGAGGGAAGAAGATGCCTTGGGAGGTTTGAGCATGCTGAGGCTTGGGCAGGGATGGATTCCTGGTGCTACAGCTCATCTGCCACAGGACACTGTGCACGCTGGGGACTTGGCAGACGTGCCAAGAGGAAAGTGACCATGCAAAGTTTGGGGCTCCTTGGAAATGACCAGGTTGCTCCCCCCGGCATCTAGGAAGCAAGACTCCTCCTCAGTCAGGTCAATACTCCTAAAGCAATGAAAAAGTGTTAGTTTTGTTCTAGATCAGAACAGATGGAGGAAAATATTAAAAACCTGGAAATATTTGTGACAAGCCCCCTGTTCTCACAAGCGAGGCGATTCCCTTCCCAGCGGGAAGCATGCAGTGGTGGTGCCTGTGCAAGAGGCACACCTGGCAGCATGACCTTGTCCCGCTCAGCTTCACGCCCGGCATGGGGTCTGCACCTGGGCACAGCGTAGCCAGGAAGGGTCAGATCTGGTCCTGGATAGCCCACCTGAGCTGTGCTGCTGTGAGCAGAGGGAAGCCATCTGGCTGGGACAGAGGGAGAGAGAGCCTGTGGCTGCTGTGCCACACATGAGGTTCCCGTCTGTCGTGCAGAAGCTTGGCTGTGCAGAGCTGTTTAGGAGGGCTCTGCCATGCTTGGAGGGAAAGAGCAATTATCTGCCCTGCCAGTGAGTTCTCAGGTTTACGTATAGCCCCACGCCTTCCCCTAAACAAGCTTCGATGCAGAAATTGCAAAGCTGAAGAGATCCTCTGCAATTAGGAGAGAAGACATCCCTCTTTCAGCTAACAGGAGAAAACGAGCCGAATGAAACCCTGCATTGTTAATGTGCTCCAGCTTAGTCAGTGGGGAGGGTAATAAGCAAGGCAGACTTGGTTGGGATAAAAAAAGCGTCGAGTATGGCGAGATTATGAAACAATAGGTACTGATAGAGAGGCAGCACAGAGCCAGCCGCAGAGCAGAAGCTTTACTGAATGCCTGGGTTTGAATGAATCCTAATGATAATCACGGGCTACATGGCAATTTGTTTAAATAACGTGCCTCCTGCTTCCTCCCAGCCCGGCAGAATGAGTCCGTACATGTTAATTGCTTCATTTTGAAGAGAAAGCTCCTCTCTGTGTGGTAAAACTGTATATTTAATTTTTGCTGTTTATTTACTCTGCCCTTCTCCATGCTTTTTGCTGTCTATGAAGGCATCTGCTGCTGTCATTTTATATTTCAAAAAAAGGTGTTTACATCGAAGCTCTGAAGCAGTTAGAGGGAATCTCTCAAGGAAAAATGGAAAGGATGGATTGGATGAGTGAGAGGAGGGATGAGGAGTTGTTGAGCCAACATACAGGTCACTGGTAAGCACCTCTGCACCACAAGTCCTCTGAGCTTTGTGAGGGGTTGGGACAAACTGCAGCTTGACCCTCTCTAAAGCACGCAGCTCCTTTCCAAGCCAAATGCTGGTGTGGAGGCTGAAGCACACCCAGGAATGTATCACTTAAGATTAACATCAACTGCAGTCACTGGGCTTGCTCACTGGAAAGCCTGGCATGCTTATGGTTTATCAGACAGCAATAATAATAATAATAATAATAATAATAATAATAATAATAATAATAATAATATGGAATTTTAGCAAGATTCCTCACTGCTCACTTCCTCAAATGTTCCATTTCATCGCTGGAGCAGAAGCAGACTCTGCCACTACCATGGCAGCTGCATACCATAGTACTGGTGGGAACAGAAGCAGAGGGAGTAGCACCTTTCTGGGCATCTATAGCCAGTCTAATTTGTGCTGCTGCTGAACTTTAACCTGACTCTCCTCTTCTCTCCCTGCCCCCATTCAGTTTCCCCAAGAGCCTTTCTTGAAGGGTGATTAAACCATTATTACTACAAATTTTTTGTCATCTAACGAGGAGCAGGGAATTCAATCCCAACTGTTTTTGTGCACAGTAGTTTATAGGTGTGAATTAGCGTCCTTCAAGTTGAATTTCCTCTCATGTGGCCTTTGTTCCCATCTCACTGTAAGTCCATCGTCTCCTGCAGACTGCTACATTAGCTCATTTAATTTACACAGGTTTTAAAAACGCTTTTCACAAGGGTCATCTAAAAATGTGGTTGTGAAGGTCACCCTGCTCCAAAACAGCCTATTCCACAGAATACCTCCCACCAAAGCTTGCTGACTAAAATGCTACTACCATGCTGTGGGATACTTACAAAGGGGTTACAATTATTTTAAAAATTCACTAGAATATAATGGGGGAAAAAAACAAATGCAAAGAGTGTTGCTAGTAGCAATTTTGCAGGTATTACCACCTACCTGAAAGCAGTAGGATTGCTATTTGTTTCCTGTAATTAAAAAAACAAAAAAGAAAGTTTTTTTTCTTCATTAATATCATTAAGGGCATTAGAAAATATTTCAACAGCAACATATCCAAATGGCACAAAGTACCCATATGCAATAACATTTATGACTATTAAATATTATTTAGAATAATGCCTTTGTTATGGGTAGGGCATGTTGCTGTAGCTCCACAAGGAGATGCCACAGAAGAAGGTGTTGCCTGGGAGGAACACTGCTTGGGGAACAGATGAACCCTGGACCTTATGCTATCTGGCTGCTGCAGCCTCATGTAATAGCAAAGTGCTGGAGAAGAGGCAAGTCCCTGCTCGTTGCTGTCACTCACTCACCATCCCCTTGCGAAGCTGGCATGACGAATCATACTTTCAGATAACTCCCAAGCTGGCCTCTGCCTGCACTGCAGGAAAAAGGCTTGGTGTCATTGTACAGGTGACTGTTGGCTCCAGAAAGTATTTACCAAGATCAGCTCCTTTCTAGCTGCCCAGACCTCTGATTTGTCAAGGTCTCTCTGCTGGGCCTCTAAATCCTCAAGGCAGTCAACAGCTCCTCCCAATTCAGTGTTGTCAGCAAACTTAGCATCCCTTCCAGTCCTGCATCTGAGTAATTAATGAAGGTGATGAAGAGCACAGAGCTGAGGATAGAGCCCTGTGGAACCCCACTAGTGACAGGTTCCCACTCTGAAGTCACCCCATTCACTATAACCCTGTGTACATGAGCCAGCTGCTCACCCATTGCATGATGTGTTTATCCAGCTGTGTGCCAGATATTTTATCCTGAAGGATACTGTGAGACATAGTATTGAAAGCTTTGCTGAAGTCCAAGATTACATCCACGGGCTTTTCGAGATCAGCTGGGTGGGTTACCCTGTTGTAGAAGGACATTAGGTTTGATGAGCAGGACTTGCCCCTCATGAAGCCATGCTGGCTATGACCAGTGTCTATCATCCAGGTGTTTTTCAATACCTCCCAGAATAATCTTTTTCATGATTTTACTGGGAATGGTCTGGAGGTCTTTGTAGATGGCCAAAAAAACTTGGTGAGAGATCAGGATTTGTGCTTATTCCTCTCCTCAGAGGATAAAGAAAACAGAGCCAGGTGAAAGCAAGCACTGGGCCTAGGTAGGGCATCCAGCTAAGGGAATGTGTTTTCTAGAGCACATGGGCACAAAGAAGTGCAGTCTGGCTGGAGGCCAGCACAACTCCATACGAGGACAAGATCATGCAGCCCAAGAGAGGAACTGGGTAGCGATCGCTGAAGCTTAACTTAGTCAAGTTGCAGAATGACTCCAGGCTCTAGGAGGAGTCCAAGCCACTGAGCAATTCACCAGTCAAGCTAACACCAGCAGCTGCAGATCCTTCCACATCAATGCAACAGGGTTTGCGCTGGTATAAATCATGTGCGTCGCTAGATTCAGACACAGGAAAACGAGAAAGGAAGAGAAATAAAGAGCAGAAACAGAGATGGCTCTAAAAGGGAACTTTCTTACAGGCAATCCTGAAAGCAACAACCAGGCACAGACAATAAGGCACAGCTATGCAGTTCATTGCTACACAAGGTCACAGTTTACCTTCCCCCACAACAGCCCGCAGTGGCAGGCTCATTGTGGAGCGATGGATGCAGAGCTGAATTGACAGCCAAACCTGGGGGATCTGGCTGTTTCCCCAGGATGGATCTGACATCCCTGGCTCTTAGGATGAAGACAAAGGGTGAAATACTATGACTACCATTCCACAGAGAACGAATAGCAGCATTGTCAAGGCTATCTGCACGACAGGGTGACCTTATGAGCTCCGGAATAGCAGTGCGCTATCCTGAAAAGCATGTCTAGCGAGGACAGAGCTATTTCAGTACTGAGGTAAACTGGAGTTTTATTTATTTTTTTTTTTTAGCAGTGTAACACCCTCCTGAATGCAGTGAGCAGTGATGCAGCTACAAGCAATGTTTTTGACAGTTTAACAATCACTAGCTCAGAAGCTCCTTCCCACTTGCAGGGCTGTGTTAGCTGGGGATATCAGCCCATCCTTCTCCTCACTGACAGAGCTGGCCTGCTTCACCTGATTGAGAGTTTCTGTGTGACCTGGGAAAAAATGGCTAGGGTAGAGTTTTATCAGAGCGTTGCTGGGTGGTCAAGGTGTGCTTTCACACCAGCTACAGTCACCACCTCCTTCTTTCCCACCCCACTGTGATAGCAGCAGCAGCAAACACAGAAAATGCAGAGGATTTTGGTTTGGTCCTCTTGATTTGGTGAGCTCTGGCTCCTCTCCCCAGAGCCCCAACTTTCACTGTGCTTATGCTGTTGAGAAGCCTCAAGGCAGCTCCTTGCTTCCTTATCCCAACCAGCATGGCTCTGCAAGGCAAACCTCCAGCAATACATGGAGAATAGGAAAAAAAGCCATCTGTCACTACTGCTCACTCTGTCTGAGGAAATAATTCGAGCAGCATCAGCAGAGATCTTTTGCTGCATGACGTGCATCTCCCACAGGCACTTTAGCTGACAGGATTATGTTGACCATCGCTTTTTGAATAGAGACAAAGTTTCCCAGAATTTGGGAACAGTTAGCCTGCAACAAATAAATGGCTGGTGTATCACTTAATTTAACATTAGTGGGAAAATGGGCTTTTAGAGCAGATGAAAAAAAGATTATGAACTGAGAGAGAACTGAAGAAATGGACTACAAGCAACCCAATCCTTTCCTAAAGAAATCTCTGGGAAAGTACGGACTCTTAAGATAATTAGATGGCTCTCCCTTTACTGTAACATCTGAAGGTGTGTTCACACTCCCTACTCGGGGAGCTTAATTTAGGAGTTTTAACTGCTACATTCAAATTAGTCATGAGTGACTCAGACTGCTCTGACTTGATTCCTCAGACAATGGAGAGATGGAGTTGTGACAGGCACTAGGGTACAAGCAGTCTGAACATGGCCTTGTCTGCCTCACCTTCCTTCAGTGTGTTCTCCTGACATCCCTCTGAAGAGGGAAGCACTATTTCCATCCCACATGCGAAAAAGATGACTTCGTCTGGAGCAAGCTACCAACTTGCATGAAAAATGCCTCTTCCACCAGCTTATCTCGATTTTACCAGCATTTACTTTGGCCAGGAGCAGCTCTTTTTCCACACAAAATCCTTACTGAACTACTGCAACCGGTATAATACTTGTCCACTTATGAAAAGGTCATAAGCCCTCCTATACTGAGTACAGATATTTTAAGGGAAAAGGGAATTTAGATTTCTCAACAATGGGGATTTTAACATGTACTGCTTGCCAATATAATGAGTACATCCAAGAAAAATGACTCAAGTTTTCACGTTTGAAGCTAGGAAGTGTCTTGTCTACTAAACATGCCAGAGTTTTCTATGGATGTGACTTGGCTTCAATATTTGCTCTCCCTACATTATCTTGGATTAAATTGCAGGCACAATGCAACCTAAATAACTATACACAAGATATAAACTCTTTTCTTGGCATGCTTTGGAACTGAGGAATAGTGACCTTAGTTTTATTTACACACTTCACACTAAATTTCTGGCATTTTAGCAGCTGACTCCCCATAAGAATGTTCTTTCAATCTCATTTAATCCCCAGCCCACCTCTCTTTACTGCAGCAAAGGAAATTCCAGTGTCTAAGAAATTATTCTTCTTCCCAGGAAGTGTCAGACATTAGGACTGTGTGGAGGGACAAAGCGCTCTTCTGCTGACTCATCTTGGCAGCCAGATCAGGTCAGCTTTCTTAGCTCCATCACAGGACTAGAAAATTAGCTAGGAAAAGTTGAAATGTCTGGACAGGGAAACTAGAATAAAAAAAAAAATATTAAAGGTATCTTGCACAAGTCGGATGAAGTGGGAAATGGTACTTCCAACTCTTTGTTCTTATAAATATTCAACAAACAAAAATTCAACATTCAAGATTTGCCTCAACAGACAGCTTACACATGAAGCACTCAAGGAAAGCAAAGGTACAAAGCACTGCACACCTGAGAGCTCTCCCTAATCCTTTGCACTTTTGTCTAGAAATGCATACCATTGAGGTGCTGGAGTATCCAAACAAGGGCAACAAAGCTGTTGAAGGATCTGGAGCACTAGTCTTTTGAGCAGTGTTTGTCTTTTGAGCTGCCTCTTCTGGGGGAGCTGGGGGTGTTTAGCTGAGAGGAGGAGGCTCAGGGGGAACCTTGTCACTCTCTGCCTGAAAGGAGGGTGGAGCCACGTGGGGGTCAGTCTCTTCTTCCCGGTAACAAATGCCAGGAGAAAAGGAAACATCCTCCACTTGTACTAAGAGAGGTTTGGATTGGACACTAGGAAAAATTTCTTCCCTGAAAAGGTTGTCAACCTTTGGAACAGACTGCCTAAGGAACTGGTGGAGTCCCTATTCCTGCAGGTAGAACATGTAGATGTGGCACACAGGGACAAGGTTTAGAGGTGGACTTGGCAGTGTTGGGTTAATGGTAGAGCTTGAGTATCTTAGAAGTCTCTTCCAACCTAAGTGATTCTATAATTCTATGAAGTCTAAGATATTTATACTTGTATACTATATAGTATATATACTATATAAAACTATTTTATTGCAGAACTGGGCAAGGGAAGGAACAGTGAAGAGGCACTTAAATTTGTTCCAAATCTTCTGTCACAAGACTTCCTGTAAGTACCTCAGTGGCTTAGTTTTGGACACATTTATGCAAGCAGTTCTTCACTAAAGCAGGTGGTATTCCATTGCCAGAAGCAGCAGCGGTTTTGAGCATCTTAGGTTGCTTGAGGGGCTGGATCCTTGGGCCTTAAAGCCTGGATTCAGAGAGAAAGGTATGAAACAATGTTTTACTGATTTACTTATGGACCTTTGTGAACCCTTATCTCAGCCATGAGCTTGACTGGTTGCCAGTATGCAAGGCAACATCAACACATACTGATAAGAAAGATGAGTGAGTACACAAAAATAATCTAAGAACTCAGATGAAGCAAAGAAATTCCCACTATAGAACCTAGTTCCTTCTGTTGTTTTTGCACATAGCTGTATGAATGGCAGTGCACTCCCAAGAAAGCCTGACAAACAGCCTGAATATTCATGGAGGTCTGTATTCTCATGAACATTTGCACCTGAATACCATGTCCTGCCATCTCTGAATGCACTTTTAGAGCGTGGGATTAGAACTGTGCTGAATGGCATTTAAGAGACCCAATGCACAGCATGAAGTTTCTCTTTGCAGAGAATCCATGGTACTGGATCCTAATTTTTTGTGGAAGAGCACCTTTTCAGGAAATCCTTGACAGGTGTTTCTAACCTTCTAGTATCTAATTAGGATTTGAATCTTGTTGGAATAGTACTGCTTGATTTCATCTACCCCCGAAGCACCACAGGCAGTTCCACTATTACAAAAATAACAACTCCTCTGATCTGTATGTAAACTGCATTGTGTGTCCTGTCACTTCCATCAATTTGTGGGTGTGAAAATAAAGTCATCTTCAGACTTTGTATATTACTGCCACAGTATAACGTCAAAAGGACTCAGGAAACATTCTTTAATACAAAGTTTTGCACTCAGACAGGGTGTCAAAATTGTAACAATCAAAGATAAAGAAAACATTTTGGGTATAAACAATTAGTGGAAATACCTCAACCATTTCACTGGGAAGTATGATTCATTCTTGTTAAAATAAATTTTCTACCAGTAAATATATTGCTAAATCTTAACTGAAGTTTACTTTATACTGAAATGCAACTTTTAGAAATGGGTATTGCATCCCATTTCCTTGGGCAAAGCTGGGACTGGGCACAATTCTGGGAAGACATTTGGATTAATGGTCAGGTGCTGAAATGACAGGCTGAGACACAGGTTAACTTCACATTCTATTTCTGTGGCAAATGGAGTTAAATTTAGCCTTGCTTCTTTTAAGAACTCTCATCACAAAACTTATTTTCAGGTGAAAATTAGTCTTTCTGTCTACTTTGATGAATAGATTATAATAAGATTTTATTCACTTTTTTTGGTGGAGTTTTCCTGTGTCACCAATTATAAAACAGATTTTCTGACTTTCATAGAAGAGATGCAGCTACATTGTGCAGTATTACAAATGCATCTTATTCTGTTTAAGATGAGAAATGAGTAAATTTAAACTACAAAAGCAGGCTCTTCCCATATTTTTGGTGAATGTAGCAGCTATTTAGAGTATTTTGTATTTACCAAAATATTTTCCATTTCAAACACCAACTTTGATGAAGACAGCCTCCACTCTATTTTAAAGTAAGTCTACATTAAGCTCAAGGTAGCAACTTCTACTGTTAAATATTCTTAACTACAGCAGTCTTAAAGAGAGCATTGTTTGCTGAATGCAGTTAGATACAGTAATTAAAATTTCTTCAAATACTTCCTCCTTTACCCATGAACATGAGAAATATAATTGCAGGTGAAGCATTTGAATGAACACAGAATGCATGAGCTGGGAAGGGATCTCCAGATGCCATCTGGTCCAACCCTCCTGCTCACACAGGTCCTCCTACACTGAGTTACCCAGGATCATGTCCAGCTGGCTTTTGAGTACCTCCAAGGATGTTGACTTCACAACCAGTCTGGCCAAGCTGTGCCACTGCTGAGTCATCTTGATAGTAAAAAATGTTTCCTGATGTTCAGAAGGAGCCTCCTGCATATGTTATTGCCTATTGCCTTTAGTCCTGCACTGTGATCCACTGCAAAGAGCCCGGCTCCACATTCCTTTCACCCTCCCTTCAGGTGTCTTACGTGCACTGATAAAATGCCCCTGAGCCTTCTCTTCTCCAGGCTGAACAGTCTGAGCTTTCCCAGCCTTGCTTCATAGGGAAGATGTTTCACCTTTAATCATCTTTGTGGCCCTTCTTCAGTCTCTCTCCAGTGTGTCTGTCTCTTTTGTACCAAGGATTCCAGGACTGGATACAGCAGCCCAAGTGTAGCCACACCAGGGCTAAATAAACGCAAAGGATCACCTCTATTAACCTGCTGGCAGGAAGTATTTTGGCTAATGCAGCCATGGATACAATTCACTTGCTTTGCTGCAAGGGAACATTATCGGCTCAGTTCACCTTGCTGTCCACCAGCACCCACAGGTTCCTTTCTGCCAAGCTGCTTCCTATATGGATAGCCCTCAGTTCAGATAGATGGGGTTGTTTCTTCCCAACTGCAGGACTTTGCATTTCTCCTTGTTGAACTTCACAAGTTTCCCACCAGCCCATTTCTCCAACTCATTGTGGTCCCTCTGGATGGCAGCACAACCCTCTGGCATATCTGCCAATCCTTTCAAGTTTGTGTCAGCTGCAAACTCACTAAAGGTACACTCTGCACCATCATTCAGAACGTTAAAGAGGATGTTAAAGAAGACTGGAGCCAGTGCTGACCCTGGAGTACAATGCTGGTTACTGACCTCCCTCTGGGCTTAGCCATTCATCCACCTCACTGTCTCTTACCACAACCTATTAGGAGCTTAGCAGATGCTCCCAACACTAGATCTACAGTTAATTACTGACTTGTCCTCCTTCTCACTCCCTTTCCTCTCACCAGCAAAGTATTGTCCATCACCTGGGCCCCCATGCTCATCTAGCTTCTCTTCAATTAAGAAGGCAACGAACCTGTTTTGCAGCTGTAAACCCGTAGGTGTGGCAAGAACATTCCTCTTGGTGCCAGAAGTCATCAGCTTCCATCCATCCTTTTCTCCAGAGGTTTTGCTTACCTTCATAGTGCAAGGCAGACAATGCCATCTTCCTTGTTACAGATGGAGTCCAAGGCTCTTCAAGCTGTTAAGACTCAGAGATCCTGTCTATCTTCCTTTCATGTTCCCTGATGTGCCACCTGCTCACTGCCTCCTCAACTCATCCAGTTGCCAGCACAGCTCTGGAAGGACAGAGGGCTATTTTTCTTGGCCTCAGACAAAGGTCACAGGCAATCCCTGGAACCTGGGACTTGGAGGGTTGCATTAGACATCTGAAGCCCAGGCTGTGTGGAAGCTGCATTTGGTTTGCATGGCAAGGTTCTGGTAGCACGGGGCTACAGGAGTGGCTTCCATGGGAAGATGCCAGAAGCTTCCCCCATTTCTGACAGATCCAATGCCAACTGAGTCCAAGATGGACTCACTGCTGGCCAAGAAAGATCAAGCCCAGAGAGACAATGGTAGAGGCCCTGGGAAAACAGATTAAGAATGGGTGAGGGGAAAACTGCACCATTTCAGCCAGAGGGAGGGATGAGAACATGAGAGAAACAGCCCAGTAGACATTGAGGTCAGTGTAGGGGCAGGAGGTGCTCCAGGCATCAGAGCAGGGATTCCCTGCAGCCCCTGGCGCAGCCCATGGTGAGGTAGCTGTGCCCCTGCAGCCCATGGGGATCCATGGGGGGATGCAGAGATTCACCTGCAGCCTGAGAAGGAGCCCACCCAGAGCAGGTGGATGCCTAAAGGAGGCTGTAACCCAGAACAGGTCCCATGCTGGAGCTGTCTGTTCCTGAAGGATTGCACCCAGTGTAAGGGATCTATGCTGGAGCAGGCCATGAAGAACTGCAGCCTATGGAAAGGACTCACAGTGGAGAAGTTCTGGAGAACTGTCTCCCAAGGGAGGGACCATGCTGGAGCAGGGAAAGAATGTGAGGACTCCTTCCCCTGGGGAAAAACGAGCAGCAGAGACAACATGAGAGGAACTCACCACAGCCCCACTCCTTGTCCCCCAGTGCTGCTGGGGGAACAAGGTAGAGCAAATCAGGAAGAAATTTAAGCCCAGAAAGAAGGGAAGGGTGGGAGATCTAGGGGTTATTTCTCATTATCCTACTCTGATTTGAGCAGATTTCAAAGGAAAATGATAAAATTGCACTCTAATCTCCTGAAGTTTACCCCATAATGCTGACAAGGTTGAAAAGTTCTACCCAATACTGTCACATGACAGCAAGGCCAAAAGGAAGGAAAACATGGATCACAGAATTAAGACAGATGCAGTAAATCCTAAGGTGAAAGGCTTTGAGAAAGCTGTTTGTATTTGAAAAATTCAGAATAAGGTAATTTCTAGAAATCTTTAAATAAAATCATTTATGCAAACACATTAACCCAGGAAAAGCCAAAAAGCAAAACACAAACATTCAGTATGAAGATTTTTTACAATAAAAATTCTTCTAGGAAGTATATTAAATATGACAAGAGGGGACAAATAGCATCTCACAATGTATATTCAAGGGCATCACATTTTAGAACAATGTCTTAGCCGTTTATAAATGATTCATGAAGAAATTAAATACGCTATTCCATAAGAGAATAATCTAATTTACAGTTTAGATGTAAGGCTTCACCATAACATCTCAAACCCTTCACTGGGATCTTTGCTTACCCAACCTGAGTGATCTGTACTTACTCTCTTACCAGAGTAACAGAGCATGGTGGTCCTCAAACACACAGGTAGTGTCCAGGTTTACTTTTTAAGGTTCAACAAAAAAGTATTACTAGAATTTTTTTTTTTTTTTTTTTTTGGTCACAATAAAAGCAAATTAAAAGTTAGAAGAAACAGATAAATTGTATTTGCTGGTCTAAGATTGAGGGAATGGATTAACCTACCCTTGCCAAAAAGTAGCTGCTAGTTATGCCATTGTATTATTAGTCATTGTGCACAACTGGGACACTACAACTCCGTATCACAGACTATAAACACAGTGCATCCTTTAAAGAAATTACATAATTTCTGAGAGAAAAAGGCTGGGGGGAAAATCATGAGAACTACCCATCTCCACAGCTATCATACGTGTAAGAACTATTTGCCTTACAGAGCTCCAGTTTATTCAAAATACTGAATGTAATACTGACAACAGCAATATCCCTTAGTCTCCGTATGCATCAAGTACAAATCACAGAAAAACCCTGCCCCAAACGCTCATTTTCAACCACAAAACAATGCCAGAAAACTCTTATTTGCAACACATTTACCTAGTGTTGCAGTTAATGTATTTATTCTGCAGACAACAGTCACAAGTACTTACTAAAAATACAGATATGTTTCCTAAAAGTAAAGTGGGGCTTCAAGATGACAAAGCTTTTGTAACAGTGCAGGGTGCAAATTCTCAGTATGAAGACATTCAGAAGATTTGCTGCTCAAAGAGGATCTTTTCAAACCCAGGTGGAGGTGTATGATAAAATTCACTGAACTGAGAATCCAGAATGGCACTGTCATCAACTGCAGAAGAGAACCAAAAGGAAGGAATTAGAGAAGAAACACTTACAGTTTGATCCTCTTTTATACCATTTTAAGAGATTGTAGACGGTGCTCACACCACAAAGAATTTCTTCAATACATCCATTACAGATACAGAATTAAAAGAAATCTCTTCAAAGAATTTGGCAAGGCCTTATGCCAGGAAAGCAAACCATCTCTCTTCTCTGCTGTTTACACAGTAATGGGTCCTTGGTGAATTCAATGAGAATGTCTAATTTCACTGGGAGTGTTAGCAGAGCTTCAGGCTATTGATTCCAAATTTTCTGTTCCATTTCTCCAGAAATTTACAGATTAAGGATGCTACCAGATAAACTTTGCTGGAGGGATGTCACCTCTTCATATGTATATTTTTCTGCTCCTAATTCTGCTGGAGTTTCAGCTGTCTACAGTGGATTTCTGGAGGTTTACAAGGTTTCACATGTCTGCAGTGGTTGGTATCCAACCATCACTTTTAGCAAAAATGCAAGGAGCTTCTTTGACTGCTTCTTGAAGCTGGAAGTTAATGTGTTTTTTTTTACAGAACCTCTCCTTGTTTTTGACCCCTGCAAAATCTACCCACCTACAACAGTACTTTCAATGTAGAATATAAAAAAGAAACTGCTGGGTATTTTCAGAGTAATGCTTTTGTGTACTTCACTAGCAAACTGAAAAACCCACCTAGTCAGAAAAGCAAGGTCTCTTTCAAAGACAGCTTCTGAGATGAACCTGGCAGACTATGAACATTAGTTCAAACAAGAAAAGCTTCATCTCCATACTTTGGAATTCAGCAATCTCAGAGACAAGGTCAGAATCCTTCCCTCCCAGGCTTTGTGAAAACTCCTATCAGTGTGTTTGTACAGTTCTCTAGCACTTACAGAGTGTTTATGTCTTGCTTCCATTGAAGTGACTGAGCTATAGCTACTGTAGGGAATAACATTTAAGTCCATTGTTCTGTTTTACCTTCTCAAGCTGGACACTGTGTTTGCCTGATCTATCACGTTCCTTTTAAAAAAATATCTATATTTCTAGTCTGAATTGAGTAAATGTTTGAGAAACTCTCTTCTGTATGGCCAAATCCTTCCATGGGATTAGAAATTCACATTAAATTAAGAACACTTATAGTTGAAGTTTATACCAAGTAAGTAGTGTACAAAAACAACCTGCAGGCTTCAAGTTGTAGCTGCATGTAGGAGACATGATAATTATGATGAAATTATGCCCACTCGTGGAAGAAGACAAAAAGAGCCCAGCAATAAAAGGTCACTGCATTCCCCAGGCATGGAACTTCTTCAGTCAGAGAAAAAAATTAACAGTAGGCTAACATGACACCAAGTATTTTCTGAAAGCAACCTTCATTCTTCATGCTGTGTAAGAGCCCTTCCAAAATCTAGGGAAGATGCAGTTACCACACAGTAACTCTTCTGCAGCTGCTGGTGAAGATTTTGCACGAGGAGATCCCGCGGAGCTGCCACCGTATTTTAGCAGCGCCATCACGTGGCTGAAGGACGCATCACAACTTGGCCATATAAAACCACCCTTGGGGCTTGGAAGCAAGTAATTCACCAACTACCTTTATAGACTTCAAAGACTCTACAACACACCTGGAGTATTTTCTTCCCGCTCATAAAATTCTGTATCAATCAAAATGTATCAAGATATAATTGGGAATATGCCAAAAGTTCATTAGGAAGCCACCAAGAAATTAAAAATTATCCCCATCATGTAGCTAAAGGTTGTCCTTAAGACCAAAATGATTTTTGGCTACTACTTAGATGAGGTTCAGATACACTGAAGATGGAGCTCCTGGAGGAGGTCCAGAGGATGGTGACAAATATGATGAGGAGACTGGAGCATCTCTCCTATGAGAAAAGGCTGACTGCTCAATCTTGAGATGACTGAAAAGGGACCTCATCAATATCTACGATTATCTGAAGGGAGGGGGCCAAGAGGGTGGATCCAGGCACTGCTTGGTGGTGCTGAGCAGTAGGACAAGCAGCAATGGGCAGAAACTGTACAGGAAGTTCAAGAAAATATAAACAATTTTATTGCTATGTAACACTGAAGGCATTTATGAAGTATGTGAAATTAAAAGGCACAAATACCAAGTTTCATAGATAAATCAGATTAACCCACAAGTCTTCCATCTGCTTCATATTTTTTTAACCTGGCAACTTTTCCACTCAATGTAGCAACTCCCCAGCTTGCTGGAGGTGGACACTGTAAGCAGTGCTTTTTTTCCTTTTAAGCAGGATTAAAAATGAGACAAAAATATTCTTTTGCAATTTCCCAGGTTCGCTTCTTCATGTAATTAATTGTTGTAGTTGCCAAGAATAGATGATTGATGTGTGTTCCATTTAAGTGAGAAGAGTACACAGCTCACAAAACAGAACTAGAATGAAAATATTTTCCATAATGTGAAGCAGTTTGAAAATCTCTGACTTACCATAGACCACTGGATAGACAGTCCCCCTGATTCCTGAAGCTGGACAATGCATGTTCTTGCCATTTAAATATACATTTAATTCTACATGGTCATACGTAATGCCCTACAAAGTACAGAAAATTAACAAAAAAAAAAATCATCAACAAGTTTCATCGCATAAGACTGCTACTTGACTTAGTTTTCTTAGCCACAGGCAGATTTTAACACCATTATGCAAACCACAGCATCCTAGGAAAATCTCACTTGACGTATTCCTGCCAAGGCCTAGAAGTCAGTAAATGACCAGTAACGTCTGTATTTTCAAATACTCCTTAACAGCCCATTCAGCTGGGATGCAGCACAGTACTGCACAATGCACTTTGCATCTTACTGAGTTTACAGAACAAATTTCCAAACTTCACCATCATAAAGAAACACATGATGTTCAACAATTTTGAGTAGGAGGTGGTTTGCAATCTTCTTGTTTGCATCTTCCCATGGAAATAACTAATAAATAATGATGCTATGAACTAAGTTCACCCTTCCATACCTCCATATGGAAACCTCTCCCAGTCCATTTACTCTGCTGGCAGCAACAGACCGTGGTTTCACACACAATGCTATAAATACGCTGACCACAGAGCAGAAAGTAAACACTAACAAGATAGTAACTTACTTATCTGTTAGCTAAAGGACTTTTCTCACTGCTTTGGTATGTTTGAGTGTGACAATTTGTGTGCTCATGCAGGACTTCAAAAATTTGTTTCCATGACAGAACAAAGTAATTTGATATTTAGGGAAATGGGGGAGTTAGCAGTAACACATCAGGGTTTATTTTTGTGATTAATTGAAGCTGTTCAGACCACACTAGCTCACCAAAATCCTGAAATAGTCTGCAACCCTTCAACAATTTCAGAAGGAGATTAAAAGAACAGTATTGTATCTGAGGGTAAAGGGTGCAGATGTCACCCTTAACTGTTTGGGGCTTCCAAAGATGGCATTTTTAACCACGGCTATAGAGAGGCAAGTTACCCAGCATGAAAAAATAAGGGTGATAAATGGTCTCAATTTCATTGCATGTATTTTTGGAAGGACATGAAGAAAATGACAGTAACTAAAAAAACAATACTTTGAACAAAATCAATTAAGGATGTTTTGAGAAAGCTGAAATAATAAGGTAAAAAAAAAAAAAAGTTTTCTCTCAATCGTTTTTCCAGTGAACATTACCCCCCTCCCCACATAATATCCCCAACAAACTACAAAATACAATTAATTTATCACTCAGGACCCATCTCTGCTCCCCCCTGTCCTTCTAATCATTAACCAGTTAGCTAAGGGATCTTGGGTTCAGCTGGGCATGGTGCATATCCATGTAATGCATTCCAGCACATTATTTGCTCAGGCAGATCCCTACTCAAACAATGTAAGATCCTCGTGATGGGAGTTATGAGTCAGGTACATACTGCAATGGAGTATCAGAAATTATTTCTCAAACTCTAGCCAAGTCCATCCCTTATTAGGAACCTATCAATACCAAGAATGAATTCCACCCATATCCAGCCTGCTGATCCAGGAATTTATATCCCAGCACGTTCCAAACTGAGAGATGCAAACTGAACAATCTGACTTAAAACAGTCAGTTGACCACAGAGCTGTGAATAAGAGGCATGTGGGAACAGGTGAGGAAGTAAGAAAGCCTTAAGAAACTCACCACCACATCGCCCTCCTGAGGAAGGTTGTTTGCTGGTAGCCTATTTTTCTCCTCATTGTTATAGTAGAGAGCTCCATCATTTCTCATCACGAGGCTGTGGACATCTCGACCAAGTGGAATTTGATTCAGGTTTGCTTTCTGGGTTGCAACTCCAATACCCCAAATCCCTAAAATGTGACATTAACACAGTAAGAAAAAAAAAACATGTTATTTGGAAGACTGACTGAAGTAGGACAGCATAAAGAATTTGGTTTTTAACTAATGCCATGATGGTACTACCAGTAAGCATCTCCTGGAAATACCAGAACTATTGTAGGTTAGCTCTGGTAGCTCTGGCAGCTAAGCACCATCCAGCCAGTCATTCTCTTCCCTCCCTTCTCCCCAGCCCCTGTGGAATAGAGGAAGAGGAAAGGAAGAGCAAAACCAAGAAAACTTGTGGCTAAAGATAAAAATTGTTTAGTAAGTAAAGCAGAACTGAAAGAGACAACAAAACCAAGTGATGCAATGGCAATCACTCACCACCTCCCATGGGCAGACTGATGTCCAGCCAATTCCCAAGCAAAAGATGGTTAATCTCCCTAAATTCCCTCCTTTCTCATTTACTGCTGAACAAGACAGGTGGTATGGAATATCTCTTTGGCTAGTTTGGGTCATCCACCTGGTTATGTCCCCTCACAAGGTCTTAAGCAACCTTCATCATACTCACTGGAAGGGCAAAGTGAGAAACAGAGGAGGTTTTGATGCTGTGCAAGCCCTGCTCAGCAATACCTAAAATATTGGTGTTTATCTGTATTGTTTTGTTATGAGTGTTGCTTTGGTCACAAATCTGAAACACAGAACCACAGCAGCTGCTATGAAGATAATTAACTTCATCCTGATTAACCCAGCACAAGCAGCCACAGGAGACTGAAGACAAACAGCATCTATCTTGAAAAAGAAGGCTCTCTGAAAAAGAGAATTGCAACCACTCAGCTTAACTTTTATTCCCAGAAAAATATTGAAAGCAAACTCTGAGATTGCAGGAGGATACAAAAACTAAATCCACGGACTTGAAACAATAGCTTTTCCCTTTTCAGCTAGTTAGACTAGTCTTGAGGAAAAAAAAGAAAGTGTTAATATTATATACCTTGATTTGGTAATATTTTTGAAACTCATGCAACACTGAAATAGTCAAATGATGAAAACGTGGTCTAGACAGTTACAGCAATATGAAGGCATGAGTGGTTAGAAAACTATTCCAGGATTACTCATCAGTAGCACCCTGTCAAATCAAAAAAGATGACTCAAGGGGGTTTGAGGTTTTGCACTGAATGCACAAGGTCAGACACTGTTTTGTATTTCTATCAATTACTTGAATACCATGACGATGTGTTGATTAAACGTGCTGCCTATCCCAACCTAATGATCTGCAAGCTCTTGAGAGACCCCTCAACTTTAAGGTGATCCTGACTAACTGGTTAGAAATAAAGAAAGTGCATCTGTTTTTACTAAATTATGAAGAAGAGCAGGTAACTAGGAACAGTAAGTGGCACAGATACAGTAGTGGCTTGGTAACCAGTTCACAGACCACCTGCTGACTGTCAGTGTGCCCTACTGCTGTGGAAAACTTCTAGATGTGTGGCATGTATAAAACAGATGAGGTCATCTACTGCTGCTGCAGCTGAAGCAGAGCATCCATTTTAAGCACTGTACCTCGATAAATTAGGCTGACTAGAGATATTGTAGAAGAAACAACAAAACCAACTAAAATTGTAAAAGTTTCACCTATAAGGAAACAATGAAAAAAACCCAACAAACCAGGACTGTTTAGTCCAGAAAAGACTCAAATGAGGCAAAAATGTAAGAAACTTATTTTCAAAAGAAGAAACTGTGGAATTTCTTCTAACACCAAGAATGAAAAGGACAAGAATGTGATTCGACTTCAGAAATCTTTACAAGAGTCAGGATGACCCCATAGATAACCTCTAATTTACTGTGCAGGGACACTTCTGGAAATCAAAGATTCACTTTAAGTCTTCTACAGTTCTCCTGCCTCACAGCACAGAAATAGAGGAAAAAAGGCTCACAGGGACCAGGAGAGTTTATTTCCCATGTTTCTCAAGTGTAAAAACATGGATACACTATCTGTGTTGAATAATGACCATGTATGAACAACATCTGGAACACCTGTATTCTTCCCAACAAAAAGGATAATAAAATTTCCAAGTTAAGATGGATATGGGCTTACATGTAGCTTAAAACTAACCAACTAGCTAGATGGCAGGTGTTATGGGCAGATCTGTATTCATGCTGCCTGCACGCCAACCCACCTGAAGGCAAACAACTCTTACCCAAGAAGTTTCAGCATCAAGCTCCAGCTGGTACATACGGCCTGCCTCTGGATTAACACTTCCCTTCTACTTCCCTCCCCACACACACTTAGGGAAAGCACAGCTTCATTTTCAGAGCATCTGCTAGCAGATTTTAAAAATACAGGTTGATTTTTCACGCTAGAATACAGGCAAACCTGGAGTAATCTCTACAGTAGTAAAACTGAACATATTTCTAGGAGCAAATAAAGGAACCAGGTACTAAAAGGCTCCTGTGGATAAGGCAGTGTCAGAATAAGGGCTGCACACTTGATCTAAAGAGCAAAGGGTAGCACAAGGAGTGTTATCCTTGCTTGGGCAAACAGTGCCTGCTTATAGCAAATGAGGGTAGACAAACAGACACAAATATCACTGGATAAACTGCACTTCTGAAAAAATACTTCACAGCTACAGTGTTTTATGTGTTCATAAGCATTTATTGAGCAAAAAATAATTTCTAAAATACGCCACCTGAAAAATACACCTATATAACAACATACAAAACAATGTGGGGTCTTAGTATTTACACTCCTCTAGTAATACACTTGCTATTATTTTTAATATTTTAGAGTCAAAATTAAAAGGTGAAAAAAAAAGCATTTCATTTCACACAGTAGCTTATAAATCTCTCTAATGTTCACAAGTTCAATAATGCAATTAGAAAGATGCATTTGCTGAGCATTTGAGATACTGCCACCAGAAGGCAATGTAACATACCTCCCAAGTTTAAAGTTGCATATTTTTTGCTGACTAACCTGTGGACTGGATTTTAAACTCAAAATAGCTCTTGTTCTGATGCAAAGGTGCATTGGCTAAGCAGCCTCCCGTGCCACATATTCTTCTGCCATTTTTAACAATGACAACATCTGTTCCTGCAAGAAGAAAAAAAACACCACAGAACTTCAAAACGTTTTTAGAAATCTGAAAGCAGCCCTTGAAAGCCCGAAACACTGAGACCAGTTTTTGTTTCTTCTGCCCCAAGTAAAAGTTTCACTATTCAGTGAAAAATATGATGATGGGTCATGCTTTGAAGCAAGAGAAGGAAGGCTATTTACGGGCTAGTTCATTTTTCCACAAGGGTTTATTTATTTAAAATCTGTAAGCTGATCTAATTTTCACTTCTTGGGCTTTATGGCACCATGCTGATTACAACCTTTGCTCAGCCACATCAGAAGCATAACTTACAATTTAGTCAGAAAGGGTTCACTGTGAGACCAAAGCCCTGTACTCTGTTCTCTAACATCGGAGAAAAAGCATTCTGCAATAAGAAGGAAAAGCATATAGGGTAGAAACGATTGATGGAATTGCAAGGCGTTTAGTTAGTCTCTGAAATAGCTCTTCTATTAGAAATGGGCCTGCCAATACAGAGGGGGAAAAAAATCCTCTGTTAAGTTTTCCTTCTCCATTGGACGACTTCATCTTTAGGCACTGTTGCCATGGCCAAGCACACGGGAGGCTGTGGCTAACAATTGTTGCCGAGCACTGGACCGTACCTATTCCTCCCCAGCTCTCTCCCCTGCTCTGCTGCTGCTGGCCCAGATCCCTTCTCTCCTCAACAAAGCCTGGGCATGGTTTTGTGGATAGCTCATGCTAAGGGCGATCCTCAAAAGAGCAGCAGGACCGGACTGGGCACGGCCTGGCTCCTTCTTTATCTCCACTGCCGTAACTGGAGGTGGAGTCTCCATCGTCCCTGGAGATGCTGAAGGGAAGGCTGGACGTGGCATTAAGAGCCTGATCTGGCCGACAAGGTGGTGTTGGGTCACAGGTTGGACTCGATGACCTCAGAAGTCTTTTCCAACCTCAGAGATTGTGCGGCTCTGTGAACTCAGCCCCTCAGCTCCGAACCACCCGTGCCCACCCTGAGCACCACAGCCCCGCCGGGCAGCCTGCGCCCCTCACACGCTCATTGTGCCGGTCAACTTCAGTTCAACCCAAACTGCTTCAAACCACTTTTTAAACCAAACTTCCTATTCCCACCCCCCCCCGAAAACTGCCAACTCCTGCTAAAGAATAGCGCCAATTCCTGCTAAAGTAGCCCCAAAGCGACTTTCCCAGCGGTTACCCCGTGCCGCGCCCCGGGGCTGCGGCCCTGCCCGCCGAGGAGCCGCCTGCCGGCGGCAGCGACCCTGCCCCGCTCACCCATGCGCTGCGTGTCCAGGTGCACGGCCGGCATCTCCTTGAGCGGGATGTGCCCGGCGCCGCCATCCCGGCACCAGGAGAAGCAGCAGAACACGGAGGCGGCCATGGCCGGCCGCACCCCCGCACCGCGCAGGCGCAACGGCCGCGG
>PYHW01010739.1:2170919-2183235 GCA_013186435.1 Turdus rufiventris
GGGGCGGGAGCGGCGGCGAGCCGTGCGAGTGACCGAGGCGGCGGGTCCCCGCCTGCCCCGGGCTCCCCGCGGCCCCGGCCTGCCATGGTGAGTAGCGGGGCCCGGGGGCGGCAGGACGGGCGGGCGCGGCCGGGCGAGCGCAGGCCGCGGCTTTGTGAGAGGCGGCGGCAGCGCCGGCCCGGGGGACGCGCGGCCGNCCGTGCTTGGCGGGGTGCGGGCGGACCGGCAGGGCCTCCCTGCCCCGGGCTGCGGTGCCTGGGGAGCGCCGTGACCCCCGCGGAGGCCGGGGCCGGCGGCTGGCTGCGGTGCCATCGTTTGGGGGCGGCTCCCCGCTGGAATTGGAGAGGGGGATTGTAGCCGGGAGCAGCAAGGCAACCTCTGCCGGGTAAAGGGACAATGGGGGTGAGCGCGGGGCCCAGCGCTGGGGCAGCCCCTGTGCTCGACAGACCCTCCGCCCTGGGGGTGAAACCGTGTTCATGGGGCTGGGAATGCACTGAGCACGAATTGCTTATTTCTACAGGCCTTCCTGCCTTTCTAGAGTCCGAGCGGGGTGGATCTGCCTGGTGATCCCGGACAAACTTCTGGCCATGAAATACCAGGTCTAAAGCGTGGGCAATTTGCCCAGGTCTTTTTGGTTGTTTGGATAATAACATTCCAGTAGCTGAAAGGGGCCACCAGGGAAGCCAGAGAGGGGCTCTTCATCAGGAGCTACAGTGACCGGACAAGGAGTAATGGGTACAAACTGAAAGAGGGGAAATTTTGTTTAGATATTGGGAAGAAATTCTTTACTGTGAGGGTGGTAAGGTTGCCCAGGGAGGTTGTGGATATCCAAAACCTGGTAGTGTTCAAGGCTAGGTTAGGTAAGGCCTTGGGCAGCCCGGTTTAGTGGTTGGTGTCCCTGCCCATGGCAGGGGGAGTTGGGACAAGATAATTTTCAAAGTCCTTTTTGACCCCTTAACATTCTATGATCCTGTGTTACCTACTGCTCATGGAGGTCAATTGTTCCACATTAAGATGTATACAATTCATAAGATTAGAGTTTCTCTCAGTAGGGTGAACAGGGTTAAGATCATTGGTGCTGGAATGAGGGTCTTCCATCTCGCTTCCCCTCTGTGTGGGACCTGTTTTAGGGCTGATTCAACACACCAATCCAACAGAAGGTTGGTGAAATTGCTCACAGGGGGTCTTGACAGACTGTGGTCCTTGCCAGGGAAGGAACATGAGACCTCTCCTGACTAGCTCAACTACTTGTAGAAATGTAGCTTGACTTGGTCAAGTCTCATTTAGAGCAGTTACACACCATTGCAGGAAACTTGCAATTCAGGACTTACCTTTTTGTTTCGTTTGAAGCCTGGTAAAATTCTGGTTTTGCTTTCAGTGTGCTGCTGGCTGATAAACCCAACTTCTGTGCTGAGAAGCATGCTAAATGAATTTCTCTCTGGAGTGTGGGAAAAAGCTACTGTGGTTGTTTTTGCTTTTATGGTTTGATGTTGTTTGCCATTCTTCTTCCTAATGATAAAACTGTGCAAGTTGCTATTGCTGATGGGTGACAGCTGTTGGGTTTGTACCCAGAGACGCTTTTGCTCTGTGTGCTACAAGTAGGGAATTCCAGAGCCACCCAAACGTGGGTCAGAAGTTATGCAGATATGCAGAAAAACCCCCAGTGGAAAAGTTAAAATGTTGCTGTAGTTCATCATACTAGGTTGCTAAGGAATGTTTCAATTCACAGATGATTTACTGTCTGAAATTAATATCCTAAAGAAGACAGAAGTTAATCTGTCCAACCAGTCATACAAGTCTTCAGTATTTTTGGTTTGGCATTTCTGGTGTTGTAAGAGGGGAAGGGAGGAAGTTTGTAGACCTGCCCATTTATTTTTTTTAAATCCAGTGTTTGTAATGATGTTGTACATAGGTTTTGAAATTCAGTTATATTTATAAAGCATAATTATGTACTTCAGTAAGTGGGGTTGAAATGCAACAGGACAGTTTTAGTTGGATCATTAAGCCTTTTTGTGTATGTTTTTTGTATTTTTAGGAGTGTGAAAATGTTCAGTGTTTGTCCTGCAATTTTGATGGAAAGTGTTAGAGTAAGCATTTTCTGCATTGGCTTGGAGTTCTTTCTGTCAGGCATGCAAAGCTGTTTTTCCAGCTCCCTAACTGGGAAGTAAAATCCTCTCTGGTAAAGGAGATGGACCAGAGCAAATATTTTCTGCCCTTTGCATTTGCATTTACTAAGAGATGGAAAACTGTCATTTTAGTTTTGTACTTATTATCCTCTTAACACATGAGCAAAACTGATCTTTGTGCTGCTACTGTGGCTAAAAGCTATGAGTACAAGTTGGAAAGAGAGAGCTGCTCACAAAAAGGAAGACTCAAGTGGAGGGATGAAATTATCATCTTCCTGTCATCCCATTATTTTTAGCACTAGGAAAAAGACAGAAGAGAAACATTGCTTTGAGAGCATGAGAGGTGCTTCAAAACTACATTCTCCTTGCAGAAAATGAGCTTTCTGAATGGGATCTGTGGGTGTATGGGAAGCCCATTAGTTAGAGTTATTAGGCCTTTTCTGTGGGACTTTTGTCCCCAGTTGTAGTGGTGGCTTCTTCTGCCCCCGACTTTGTTTCTGAGTAAAAAAGCTGGCAACTTTTCCGAAGTCTCTTTTTTCCAACCAGCATGAGAATATGTGGAAGAGCATAAGCACATAAGCATGGTTGTCTCAAACATTCCTCTGTGACAGGAAGGTTGGGATTGGGAGGGCGGGTCCTGCTGGAGCAGGGCAGCGCTGTTGTGAGCCAGCTTCCCTTTCATTGCTGGGCTTGTAAGTCAGCCTGGAGGCTCGAGTTTAGTGTGCCTGCGGCAAGAGAAGAGTCAAGTCCCGGGCACGTCACTGAAGGGAGCTCCCAGCCCACCACGGGCCCCAACCCCCCTACTCATTTCCTCAAGGGCTCTAAGGGCTCACTGCGTGTGCGCCAGCAGCAGCAAAGGGTGTGAAAAATGAATGGATGTGCACTAGGGAAACTAAAAGGGAGGGGATCAGGCCTAGGCTTTTGTTGATCCCTGATATCAACCATACACAGTGGCAGGACCAGTGTGGGATCTAAGAACTGGTGGTCTTTTTCCTTCACTTCTCTATTTCCCATCTTTACTCTCTCCTCTCTTGTTCTATCCAAGCAAGTGCAGCAATCGGATTTTACCCCTTGCCCTGTGGTGGTTTGCTGGGAGAGTTGGGAGCTTGGTAAAGTTCATTGTAAAAGTTAAGAGCTTGTTATCCAACACTTCTACAACTAAATAGTGGGATAGCTGTCAGAGTTAAGATGGCTGTATAATAAAGGATAAGAGTTCCCTGACGTTGGACTGCTGTCTTTGTTCAGCCCACTGACAATTTCTACAGAATTTCTGGGTTGTGACAACCACTCCTCCTCACTTGAAAAGCATGGGAGGTTTGCTTACACTTCCCAAGAATGGCTTTTACTGTGAAATCTCACTGGGACTATTGGTCCTTTTGTGAAGGAGCGTCAGGACTGACCTCACCTTTCTTTCTGATAGTGAACTTTGTTTTCTTTGGATCGGTGGTATTGATTTTATTGCTTCTCTTGTCCTATGCAGCATGGATCTTCCCTTTCAGCTCCTTCTTGGCTCCCATGTTTTCCACTTCATATTTCTTTCAGGGGACAGAAACCCTAGAAATTACATCAAAACTAATTAAGAGCTCATTCACATGCCTTGATGTTACAGCAGTACTTTGATTCATTTTTCTGTGATGTCTTTCAATTTATAAAAGGACTTTTATTACATATATATGAATATATGTTATATAATTTGGAAGCAATTTATGCAAGAGAAGCATCATTCTAATTATAGCTCAAAACTAAGTGTTTGAGAGCTTTGGATGATGCAGACTGTCACCTGTTTTGGTCTTTATTAGCTATTTGTTTTCTTAGAGCATGCTGTAAGTTACAAGGTATCTGCATATGAGAACTTGGCTTTAGTTAGGGGCAGGGGAGGGTAGCACTGGGTCCCTTCACTGAGACTTTCCAGTAGGAAGGATTACACAATAAATATTCTTCCTGTAGGTTCTCTCCACAGAAAGAAATTACTGAGGCATGAATGCTGTGAGAATGGAATTGGAAATAGAGACTGCAGATGAGTAAAAATACTTAACAGTTCTGTTTCATGATGAATTATCAAGGATTATGGGTAGCTGTTATTTGAAGTATTTTAGCTTGTGCTGAATAGCTCAATAGTAACACATTCAGTTGGTTATTTTAAAATGTTGCAGGAGCAATAGAAAAGATAATTCTTAAAGTGAGTGGTGACTCTCCTTTGGCCTTGCAAATAGAGTGAAAAAACACATCATGTATTCTGTAGCAGCAGAAATACTGCAGCTGGGCTTTTTTAGCCATTTTAGTACTGTCTACAGCATCAGTGCGTGGGGTTTGAAACTGGAAGCTTTGGATGAGTGGAGTGAGTAGAAAGTAATCAAATCTTAGCAGTGTGTATTGGCTGGGTATCTTCTGTGCAAATCCCATTTCTGTGTAAATCCCATTTCCGTGTATTGTATCAGCAAGGAAAGATGTAAGTCTTGCACTGTTATTATGAGTACATGAGTTATTTTCTTTCAGAATCCTTACTGGGATTGGCAAATGTTCTTTTCCAGCATTTCTAGTTGAGAGTTCAAAAAAATGGTTCTGCCTGAGCATTACACCATTCTTGTTCCTGCCATTTGCTGGCCAGATACCACAGCCAAGGGGTACTGGCTGCAAAAACCCAGCTGAGGCTCTGTCTTAAGGATACTGGAGGAAAAAATACGTCCTTTTCTCACTGATACGTGTCTCAGATGGAGATTGGCTTTTGTATGGTCTCCTTGAGGGAGAAATAAGTTTTGTAAGTTCTCTTACTGTATTTTTTCTCTTTCCTAGGATATGATGGAGCTCCTAGAGGAAGATCTGACCTGTCCCATTTGCTGTAGTCTGTTTGATGATCCTCGTGTCCTGCCCTGTTCACACAATTTCTGCAGAAAATGTCTGGAAGGAATTCTTGAGGGAAATGTGCGGAATGTTCTTTGGAGGCCATCCCCTTTCAAGTGCCCCACATGCAGGAAGGAAACTCCTGTCACTGGAGTCAACAGCTTGCAGGTCAACTATTCCCTGAAAGGTATCGTGGAGAAGTACAACAAAATCAAAGTGACTCCCAAAATGCCTGTGTGCAAAGTGCACAGCGGGCAACCCCTTAACATTTTTTGCCGGACAGACATGCAGCTGATCTGTGGGGTTTGTGCCACCCGTGGTGACCACACAAAGCATGTTTTCTGTTCCATTGAAGAAGCTTATTCCCAGGAGAAGCGGGCTTTTGAAACCTTGTTTCAGGGCTTTGAAACTTGGCGTTGTGGGGATGCCCTCTCACGGCTGGATACCTTAGAGACCGGTAAGAGGAAGGCACTGCAGATGCTGACAAAAGATTCTGACAAAGTGAAGGAGTTCTTTGAGAAGCTACAGCACACGCTGGAGCAGAAGCGAAATGAGATTCTGTCTGACTTTGAGACCATGAAGCTTGCAGTGATGCAGGCCTACGATCCAGAAATCAATAAACTGAACACAATTCTGCAAGAGCAGCGGATGGCTTTTAACATTGCAGAGGCCTTCAAAGATGTGTCTGAACCCATTATATTTCTCCAACAGATGCAGGAGTTCAGGGAAAAAATCAAGGTGCTCAAAGAAACCCCTTTACCTTGTTCCACAGTGGACATCAGTCCCACAATGAAGAGCTTCGATACCAGCCAGTGGAATGGAATAAAACTTGTTGATGTGGACAAACTTTCCTTGCCTCAGGAAAGCAACACTTTCAAATTCAAGATTCCCTCAGTCTTTTCACGCAGATTTATAGTGAACTCTCTTATTTTCTTGCTCATTCTTGCTGTCACCAGAATGTCCTTTTTGGAGTCAGTCATTGACAATCTCCAGTACTGGAAATCTCAGTTCCTTACAATTAGCTTGTCCTATTTGGCAGATACCGTGGAGATAGCAGATCATGCAGTCTTTTACTGGGAACAGATGACAGATGGAGCTTCACTTTTAAGAGAAAAGTGTAAAAACTATACGTTGGTTGTGCTGGATAATGTCGCGCAGTTTGTGTGCAAATATAAACTGTTGTGAAGTGTCTGCTGGAATATAAGAACTAAGAGAGATCTGGGAAAGAAAACATGGAACTTCTTAAATTAATTGGTCTTTTCAGACTTCCGGTGAAAACATTCAAAGATTCAAAGTGATTCCAAAACATTCATAATGTTCACATAGTTTGAACACTGCTAAAACAGAAAATGAAATGGAGCTTTGAAAAACACTTAGTGAATTCTTCTTTCAGTGGTGATTATGGGAATATTTCTCATTGCAAATCATTTTTTCTTACCAAAATATAGGGCAAAACTGTATCTTTAATCTGATGTTAATGTAACTGTAGAATAAGATAAAAGATTGTAGTTTAAAAAAAGTTCTGAGAGATCATTTGGAAAGAGGAAGAAGTGTTGTGAATGAGGTGAGCTCTGTGCTGACAGGTTTGCTGAGGACTGCCCTTCCACCACAAAATGCAGCGTGCATCATTCACATTCTGGAACCTGCTTCTATCTGATGATGTTACTTCTCTCTGAAATAGCTATATGTTTTGGTTTGGTTTTGTGGTGCTTTTATTTGTATATCCTAATGTTGTAATTACCCTGTGCATTCAGATTATGTGTTCTATAAAAAAATGTATCTCCAGGACAATCATAAATTCTAGAGGTAATGATAAGAACGTGCTCCAAGATGGTATTTGTTTTGCACATAGTTCATACTTTGCAGTTTACTTTCCCAACATCAAATTGTTGGGATAGCTCAGCTGTTTTATTAGATCCATGTTTCTCTGAAGCCATACTTTCTTAAAGACTGGCTTTAACATAAAGAACTTATTGCAGTGAAAGGCATGCAGGGGTCTGCCCCAGGAAGGCAGCCTGGGCTCTAGCCCTGCAAACATGGCAGGTCCTCTCCTCTCTGCTGCTCTCCTGTCCCTCTCTGCATCTCTGGATTGCAATTCCAAAAGCCAGGAAAAATGATTGGATGATTTCTGGAACAGGTTGTGTGATGCAGCAGGTATATGGATGTTGGTGGTGTTTGAAGAACCTTGCATAGATTCTTCTCCTGTTATTGTATTTTTATGTATCTCATTTCAGGAGCTAGCTAAATTTTCTGTTTGTATTGACTTGGCCTTAGATAACAGTGATTTAAAGGGAACCTTAAGCTTGAGTTCTCTGAAGTGCCCTTCTTTTGGAGCATATGGTACTAAAATGCCTTGCCTGAAGCACATCTAACCTCTTTTTGCAGTGGTCCTGTGAACAGCAATGTATGGAATGAAAACGTTGAGCTGTAATTTCTAGAAAACATAACGTGTGCCATACTTTGGGAATATTCATTGGTCTCTCTCAAGGTTTCACAGGTTGTGACTGTCAATTCACCATATTCCAGTAGTCCTTGCAAGCTGCTCATTTCAAAAATAAAACATTAAATTCCAAGAATCAAAGTTTCCAAGCAACCAAACCCAGCAAACAAAACTATTGTACATGATATTTACATCTTTGTTGCCTGGGAATCTTGTTGCTGCTCCACACCTCACTCCAAACACTTGCTAAAAGCACACAATGGTTCTTGCAGCTGCCTTGCAGTTTAGGAAAGATCAAGTCACAGACACATAGATCAGAGAGCCATGATTCCTAAGTGGCTGAGGTAGCCATGAGTAGTCGGGAGCTGGTCGTTCTGAGTGTGGGAGGTGTGAGATTTGTAACCCGGGCTTCTACCTTGCAGCAGTTCCCTGAGTCCAGGCTGGCACGGATGGTGAATGACGATGACCGGGAATTTAAACTGGTGAATGGAGAGTTTTTTGTGGACAGAGATGGAGCTTTGTTTGGTTACATTATGGACTTCTTGAGGACTCTCCAGGTGTCCTTACCAATTGATTTCTCGGACTATCAGAGGCTGCAGAGAGAAGCAGAATACTATGGACTTTACCCCCTGGCCGACCTCCTGAGCCAAGAACATTTGCTGAAGCCGAGGCTGGAGATGTTGGAAGTGCGTTTTTCTCTCCAAGAAATGCAGGCCTTTTTCCGGATCTTTGGTTCCTGCAGTACCACTATCGAGGCACTGGCTGAGCAGATCACTGTGTTTACAGGGCAGCAGTCAGGACAGGGCTGGAACAGCCCCTTTTCTTCTCAGAAACAACTCGTTCCACTTCCTTTGGAAAGACCGTCTCATCATGATCTGGTTTTTCTGTGTGGTACTGAGTATTCTGCTGGTGACCAGGTCGTGGCCAGGTACTGTCCATAGAGTGACTTCTCATTCTCCATGTCTTTGTGACTTCCAGTTCATGAAGTGCACACTACATGCTAGCAAAGCTCATTTTAAAGAAACTGAAAGAAATATGTCTCCTTCTTTCTGTTCAATGTTACCTTTTTCTGAAACACACAGTTTAATTTGTTACATTGATTTGCCTGTTCTTCAGCTTTCTAAAATACTGTTCTTGATGTTTGTTTATGAGCTCTCTCAAGTTTTTTTCTCTCTCTCTGCCATTTTTTCCTCACTCACTTTAGAAGTTGACAGTATCACCTTCTAGAGAACATGAAAAACGCAGTAAAATGCAGCAAAGAAAATAAAGAAGTAAAGTACTGGGGGGAAGCGTAAAATCTCCACTAGCTTATGGTGAAAAGGCTTTCACATGGAAAACACAAAACAGAGAATGGCAAGAAGGGTTTAAAACTCCAGTGGAACTGAGGCAGCATTTCAGGGACTGGAAATCTTTTTTAGAGCTTTTTATTCGGGGGAGGGAGAAGAGCCAGATTATTAACTATATGCCTCACAATGGGTTTTCTTTTAATTCAGAGCCAGGTTCTGTTTTTATTAAGATAACTGTGTATCAGTAATCTTTGTGATACTCATATCATATTCTAATGACTACTTAGGTTTTTTGCTGGATGTCTCTATTGTATGGAGACATGTTCTTACTGTATAAGAAAATGTTAACCTAATTTGTCCTCTGTGGCTGTTAGAACATCTGGAATTTTATGGAAATTTCACTGAAATATTTCCAAAAGGGTTATTCTATTTGAATATAAGAAACAACACAGCAGTCTTTTGATTATTTTTTTAAGAAAATAAAGTTTATCTTTCTTCCAGCTTCCTTTGGCTAGGCAAGTAGAATAAAAACTACTTTGCATTTGTGAAGCAATATATATGTTTGTGAACCAAACCTTAACTTTGTAACATATTACTAATTTTAATGGACTAGCAATTTGTTGAGTAGGTTATGGCAACTTAAGTAGTGGGGAAAATATTTCTGATTCTTTCATTTATTTCTCCAGACTTGATAAAAATTTGCCTCTGCAGATCAATAGAAAAGCTTGAGTAATGAAACAAGTCAAATTTGATTATGTTGCCTTGCTGAATTTCTATCTCCTTAATCTTTGTGGTGACATGGACTTTTTTGCCTTTCTTGTGCTTTCCATGAATGTTTGGTGTACTTGCCTGTGAACTGTGGAACAGTTTCACCCATCAGTTTATATATTTTGTAATAGTATTTTTACCTGACTTCTGCTCCTGAGAATGTCTGGTATAGACATCTGGATAGATTCTTACACTGTACTTTATATCAAATAAAATCTTTTGAGGCCATGTGAAAATGATTTTCATATTTGTTACCACACGACTTGCTGTACAAGGTAACTTTGTAATAAATGTCACTATTTGGAGAGAGAGAGAGATCCTGTGTGTTGGAGAGTAATGTTCTGGGGTGAAAATGACTCTGCTGTCCATCATTTACGCCCACTTGAAAAATTGTTGCAGCATTGCAGAGCGTGCTGCTCCCTTCTCCCCTGTTAAGTGAGACAAGATGGGGGTTGTCACAGATATTTCTTAAGAAAGTAAGTTTTGTGGCAGGGGAGGGTGTGAAAGAGAAGCGCTTCTTCCCCAGCATGTAACTAGGTGAACTGAGAATTACTCTTAATGAAGGAAAGAGTCCAGTTGTCCTTAAAGGAGGAAAAAAAATATCTGGAGCCTTGGTTGCTGTAAACACAGAGCAGCTGTGCTCATCTACACTGTCGACACTGTCAAGAAGTAGTTAAAGTGTGTTGTAACTGCCTTTTTTTTTTTTTCTGGTTTCAGGTATGTTTCCATAAAGCCTGATAATAGAAAGCTGATTAATGGTACTAATGTGCTAGGCCTGCTGCTTGACAGTTTACTTAAAGATGGATTTCGCCTCATAAGCACCAGGACAGTCACCAGTGAAGAGAAGGTTGAATGCTACACTTTTGAAAGGATGAAGAGGGCAGCAGGCCTTGCCATCGTGGTGAACCAAACTGCAGGGAGCTCTGGGGTAGGACAGGCAAGGAGAAGCCAAGTGCAGAAAGGGAAATAAAGGCTTTTCCTTACATCTTTTGAATGTAGAAGAATGTGTCAGCACTAGTTGGCCTTTTTTTTGTTTGTTTTGGCTTGTTTGAAACTGCAGCTATCGAGGGAAGTAACAAACACGTTTTCTTTCAAGTATTTAGGGAAAAAAATTGCTTTCTTGCCTTCTGCCACTCTGCCCTCTCTAAGTAAAAGAAGACCACTAGATTTCAGCATTTCCAAGAATTGTTTTTGTTTTTTCACTGTGGCTAAAATTTACGTGAGGACTCACAATGCATCAGCCATCCCTTCTAGAAAATTGTTTTTATGTTCTGTGCTAATCTGCAAATAGATTTCAAAAATATGGTAATACATGAAGAAATAACATCTTGATTCAACTGACATCCCAACAGTTTGGAGAAGTGGCTGGAGGAGGAATGCAAACCCCAACAATTGATTAGTGCTTCCACTCACTGACTCTTGCAGTTGACTGAGAGCGGTGTAAGGGGAACATTCCGAGCTGTGCTGCTGTGTGGCTTTGTGAAAGCTGTCACTGAGGTCTGTGAAATAACATGTGACTGTCTCTTGCAGAACACTCCTCTGTCCTGTCCTCCCACTCTGGTGGCATTAAGATGCTCTTCGGTTCTGAAAATTAAATGATAAAGATCTTTGTGAGCAGAAGGTCAGTTAATTTTTAGTGCTTTCACCATAAAAAGGATGAAAATATGATAAACAGCCCTTCAGATGAAAGAGTTTGTACAGTGTCAAACAAAATAGTGCAAAGGATTTTTTAGCACTTGTTAAGTACAACACAGTTGGAAGGCTTAGTAGAAGTGTCTTTAAAAGCCTTGGGAATGTTAGTCCTGTGCAAAGCTTTGTAAAGATGCCGAAATTAGCTCAGGTACTGAGAAAGGTAAGTTAATGAAGGTTTATAAATTGAGAATCTTTTGTCCTTCCATCAAGCCAGGGGAAGAAGAGATAGCAATAACTTCAGGGATTCATTAGTTGCATCTCTGTTTTGTTGCTGGTAAAACACCATCTTCCCAAGGTTTCAAACAGCCCAGGAGAACCACTTTGGTCTTTCTTGGCTGACCAATTAGATCTGGCTTTTCATTAGTTTTAAAATGTGAATGCATTACTTTATTTGCAGCATTTGATAATGGTGGTGGGACTCAGCCATGTTTCTTGCCCTAAGTTTCAGTGAAATGGATCTTCCCAGACCAGTGGTGCCACTATTGGACACCTCTTTCCTTTGGCTACTGCTCTGGGTCATTTCAGCTTGACCCAAGTTCAGAAGCTCAGCAGAAACAGTGAGGTCCTCTTTGCTTATTCTAGAGCTGTTCAGGTTGCGAATAATGTGATTATGGGACTACATCACCTAAGCTGCTTACAGGTTATGTAATATAATAAATGGGAATGTAAGAGTGAATGCTTTCACTTCAAATGGGATTTTTTTTGTCAATAATGTCAATATGTTCATATTTGTCAAGAAGTAAGATATTTCTTACAGTGAGAACCATCATTCACTGAACAACCTCCCCACAGATGTGGTAGTCTCCATTGTTAGAAGTTTTGAACAGGATGCTAAATGATTTCATGGAGGCTCTGTTTCACATGAAAGGCTGGACCAGATGATCTTTTGGGTTCCCTTCCAGCCTGGCCTGTTCCACGATTCTGTGGAGACCTTCTGTGAAGGTGTGTGCCAGAAAGCCTATCATGGTGGGCTTTGAGGTCAGACCACGGTTGGGTGACAGAGCAGACAAGCTGTGTGGGATGGCTGTCCCCACAAGTTGCTGTGCTGCACACAACACTCCTTGTTTGGAAACTATAATGTTGATTATTGGGTGAGTCATTGACTGTGGACATTGTAGGTGAACGGACTAGCCAACAATAATGTGAAGCATAAGACCAAAAAA